>WWET01001017.1:232627-247074 GCA_011038615.1 Limnodynastes dumerilii
TGGATGCTGAACATAATAATAAGGGGCAGTCATGGATGCTGGACAAATAATAAAGGGCCAGACATATGGAGGCTGGACAAATAAACAAGGGAAAGACATATGGATGCTGAACATAATAATAAGGGGCAGTCATGGATGCTGGACAAATAATAAAGGGCCAGACATATGGAGGCTGGACAAATAAAGAACATAATAATAAGGGGCAGTCATGGATGCTGGACAAATAATAAAGGGCCAGACATATGGAGGCTGGACAAATAAACAAGGGAAAGACATATGGATGCTGAACATAATAATAAGGGGCAGTCATGGATGCTGGACAAATAATAAAGGGGCAGATATGGAGGCTGGACGTATAAACAGGGGCCGACATATGGAGGCTGGACAAATAATAAGGGGCAGACATATGGATGGATAAATTATGAAAAGAGGCATGCGCTAGACCCGCTATCTGGGCATGCCAAACACACCCACTTTCACCAGACATGCCCACTGGGCGGTACAAGACACACCCTTTCTACCAGGCCGCGAAAATGTGTCCCTCTTTACAATTCTCAAATGTTGGGAGGTATGGAGATATAGGTTAAACAGTTAAAATGCTTATAACAGTTCTCAGTACTAAGCGCTCTTTATAAACAGCCTAAGTCTGCGCATGCACAGGTCCGGCACCATTCTGCACATACACAGATTGATGGATTGGGGGGGGTCCCCAAGGGAAATTTTCCCTGGGCCCCCCACTCATAGAGTCAGCCCTGCTTCCAGGGATCCACACAGAATAACAAGCCTGTATTTTAAAATTTCTCAGTAAATGATGGGTACTGCATGTCTGTGCTCCAGCGAGGAAAGCAGAAGGGCATGCATTGTTAAGGGGTCCTGGGAACTGGATTTGTGAAACCTTAAAACTCTATATAAATGGGTACACTTTATTACAGCATGTAAATGTCTGAGTAGTGTGCTTGTAGCATGTTTGAAAGAATAGTATTATGGACAACTTTTTTAAATCATTTTTTTTACTTAAATTTTAAGAAGTTTTTTGATTTTTTTTAAATCTAAAAAGTTTGTTAATATTTATTAAACGGGCAAAGTCAAAGATATCTCCTTTAAATGGATCGGAATCTCAGTTGAGAGTAATTTCCGTCTGCACGAAGTTGCTAAATTCTGCATGTAAGTTGCTAGTGTACTTCTATGAAACTCCTCTCTCGTGCAGATTTTACCTGATGTAGGGGTCCATAATCTGTACATATTGCTGTTTGTATGGCATGCTCTAATGTATGGAAGTGTGAGCTGCCATAACGCATAGTGTACAAGCAAGGGGAGTGACCTCCTTTCGCATGTCTGATAGTAAGGATGCAGCGGGGATCTGGCATCAATCTGGATCCAGTCCTCTCTTACTCAATTTGATAAAATTCCAGCATGTCGTGTAGAGATAAAATAAGTCCCACTCTGATTTGTACAAACATTGTTCACAAAAACACTAATTAACAACAACATATCTGCATTTGTATTGCAATAGTCGGCATTATGCAGCTATCAGAGTTGCAATGAAGCGTTTTTATCACTGCTGCTACAATTAAAGATTGATATATACTTGCTTCCTTTACAGCTGTGTGAAGTTTGTGTGACATGGGTGTGTCTTGGCAGATGCAGTGAGTAGACCTTCTCCCATCCTCCCTTTCTCTCACATATCCATGCATCTGTCGGTACAGGCAGTACATTATCACATTTACAACATGGTTCTTCAGATATTGCAGATTTATGCAGCCTGTAACTATATTATCTATATATCTTTGCATGCTATTTTAAAACCGTAATCTTTTTATTTAACCAAGATTCAGATAACATAATTCCATGTGGTTTCAGCTAATACACTTGTGTGTATAGGTTTGTGTTGATGAATGTTTGTTATGCTTTGTTTTAAGAGCTTCATTAGGTAAATTTAATTATATATGAATTGAATATTACTTTAAGCAATATTACAATGGATTGACTAACTGCACCTTATGTAAATGATCTGAAAATAAGTGTTCTGTGATATATCTATGTATGGAACTGTTAAAGTTATGTTTATCATAGTTTTAGCATATTTGAGTTTTGCTTACCCCTTCAGAGTGTTTGGGGATTGACATTGATTTATTATTTTGTTTATTTGTCTCTGTGATATTGCAGGGTTGCCGACTCCCCCTGAATATCTGGAAGACTGCCGGAATATGGGTAGTTTTCCCGGTATCCCAAGAGAGCCGGCAAAGCTCCTGCAAGCCCCGACCAGCCCAATTACAACTGTGAAATCCCTAGAGATGTCATCAAACCCTGTCCATCCCATGTAGCACTAGAAATGTCATGAATGATTGGCAGGGGACGAGGCTTAATGACGCGGTTTGCATAAATGACGTCATTAAGTCCCGCCCCCTTGCAGCAAGTTATGGCTTCCCTTTGGGTTCTCCCGGAGGGAAGCTTTACAAAGTCGGCAACCCAGTGATATTGCCTAATCTATATAGTTATGTTACATGGTTGTGACATTAGTAAAGTTCCTTTAGCCCACTTTGAAATCTCTGTTGTGGTATAATTAGCAACTGCTAAGTGTAACACAATGCATTTGTGTGAAAATCATTTGTGGTGTGCACACTTAAGTGAAAGGGGGCTGATTCAGAGTTTGGGGGTTAGGGCAAAACAGGTGAAAGTGTACAGCTTGGCTAAACCATTTTGCAATGTAAAGGGTGCAGGAAAAATACTTTACTTTAGCACAGAGCTTACATACTGCATAGCTTTTGTTGAATCTATAAATTAGAGTTGATCTAAGAAATCTAATTCTGCTATCACTGTTTAAGTGTGCCTCTCCTTTGCAGTGCAACATTGTATTGCTCAGGTCTACACTTACCCCAAAGTCTGATGATCTCCAGTGTCAGAGCCATTTCTCCTAATCCTTAAAGCTTACCAATGCAGTCACTTAGCTACTATTTTAACAGTTTAGTGACGTATGAGAATATAGGGCCAGATTCACAGTTTAGAAGCTTCTGCTTCTTAAGTGCGTATCTGGCTGAAATGACCTACTGCGCATGCGTAGTAGGTCATTTACACTATCTACATACCAGATCGGTACGTAGATAGCATAGGTACGCAGGGATTTACGTCCATAGAGGCAGCATTATGCCGAATTGGGTGTTTTTAGGAAGAAATGGGAGGGGGGAGGCATTTAGATTAGCTGTGGAGGGCGGGGGGAGGTGCAAAGTGGTGTATGGACATTGCACAGAGATATAAGGTAGCCCTATGGCACTCATAAGTGCCATATGGTAGCTAAAAACGGGGGGCGGGTTGGGGCTGAAAGAGTGAGTTAGGTGCAGTTCTGCCCACATCTAGCTCACTCTTATCTGTGAATCAGGTCCATAGAGTAGACACAACAAAGTATTAACACTTTCACACAGAAAACAGATTTGTTTGAATATTTTGAAGTCTTCAGCTAGCAATGAGGGTTAATTATACATTTCTCTAGCAGAAAGTTTCTCTTATAATTATTAACAGGTTTTTATACAGTGGCATTATATGACTTGGCGCTTTAAAATTTTAACAATCATTAAAAAATAACTAGGTAGTAGCAAATAGACTGGGTAGATAAGAGGACCCTGTCTGCAAGCTTATACTCTATAGGACATTGGGGATTGATACATAATGGCAAGTGCTGTATATTACGTATTGGAGCAGCCAGGTTTTATTGTAAAAGTGCTCAGTGCTGTGATCCAGTTGCAACACAACTGCAGGTACTTTTAGTTTGGCAAAAAAGTGTTCAAGTTTGTGTTAATCATGAAACCGAAAGGAAAACTGGATGGTACCCTAGCTATCAATAGGCAAGACAAATGTTAAGAAGTATTTTGAAAAATGTGGTAAGTTTCTCAAGAGAGGTACATTTTAAGCCCTTGGAGAGGTAACCCCTTGAAAATTTGGAGATTGGAGTATAGTAGTCTTTTGGGTGAGGAATGTTATTCCAGAGAGTATGTAAAGCCTGGGAGAAATCCTGTAACTGGGAATCAGAGCATTTGTTTAGTGCATGAGAGAGCTGTCTGTCCTGTAAAGATCTGAGAGAGTAAGCTGGGACATATCTTGAGATGATTGTGGATATGTATGTGGGTGCAGTCTTAAACCTCTTTCACATCACCAAATACCCAGGTTTTTGGACTTATAAGGTGGACTTATAACGCAGATTTTGTTTTTGTTTTTTTGATACGGCAGTTCGTCTAGCAAAAACCCAGGTTGAAAATTCTGTGTCTATCAAGGGTGGTGATGTGAAAGCAGTATTAGTGATGGCTTTATAGGTGGACTAGCTCTAGAAGAGAGTTTTGCAACTAAAATCAGTCTAGCTGCTGCATGCAATATAGACTGTAGGGCGGTAAGTAATGCTTAAATAAGATCAATTATACACATACACTGGAAATGTTATTAGATGTATGTATAAAACAAAGGATATTTGGAAGTCAAGTGTAACGCCAAGGCTATGAGCTTGATGAGTAGGGATTATTCCAGTGTTATCAACAGGAATAGAAAAAAAACAGGTGGGTAATATTTGTTAGCAAATGGGACTATTATTATTGTAAATGACTAGACGAGCACTTAAGGTAGTAGAAATTATTTTTATTTAACAGACAATAAAAAAACTATTAAAGTTAGTGAAATTAATAAATTGACTCTCCATACATAATAACAAAGCCTTCACAGCTGTAGATGGCCTAGCACCTTAAACCTGCTTGGCATGTCCTTAAAGAGACATAGCACCCCCAATGGGAACACACCCCTTTTTCTGGTGCTAAACAAACTGTATTATTCAATTAAGGGTAGGGGTAGCTTTCCCAGACTCCAATTATATTGGTCAGTTATCAGCATTTCTCTTTATTCCATATTCTTCACTTAAATTGCGCTAGTAGTCACCCAATTTGGGACTGTGTGATAAAAGGAGCTCAATGACAGCTACGGTTTACGTTTGGATCTCTCTACATGGATATCACATTTGATCATGTGTGCTCCATAGTATGGGACTCAATAAGCAGGTTGAAAATCAGTTGTAGTTGGTGTGGTGATGCGATTTGGAATGTGAATGAAATATATGAAATATAACACTTCAACGTACCAGGATACAGGGCTCTATTTACAAAGCTTTATAAAGTTCATTTTGTGGAATTATGAAGTTATAACTTCAAATATGAACTATTTACTATTTACTAATGCCGCACCGCCATGGAAATCAACAGTTTAATGGCGATGCATTCAGACTATGCACTTTCAGCTATTTACTAACCCTCAGAGTGGAGTTTTACACAATGCTCTGAGAGTTAAAATAACGCCATCTCAGACTGGTGTTCAAACTTCCCATAAAACCCCCTTTTTCTCCCCCTAATAGCTGTTATTAAGGGGAGAAAAAGGGGTGTATATATGGGGAGACCGCCGGAATATATGTAAATACAAGACATTCTTTATTTTTTTAATAAAATTAACAAACAACAGAAATAAAAAAAAAAAACAATAGAATAGCTTTAAATACTTACCTGACTGAAGACTTGTCTGCCCGCAGCTGACGATCCTGACCTGAAGAGCCTGCTCATGCGCAGTGCTTCTCATGCCAGGTTTCATTTTTTTTAAAGTCCTAGCAGAGAGCCACTGCACATGTGCAGACCTTCCAGTCACACGAAGAAAGCCCGCGATGACTGAAAAAAGCTAGAATGTCATCGCGGGACAGCCAGCAGAGGGTAAGTCGTAAATAACAAGAAAGCAGCTCTCAGGCTTAAAAAGTTCATTTTGTGGAGCTATGAAGTTAACTCCAAATATGAACTTTTTACTATTTACTAATGCTGCACCGCCATGGAAATCAACAGTTTAATGGCGATGCATTCAGACTAGTCCTGTGCTCGCCGGCCCGTTTTTTTCAATGTGGGCCGGCACTTTCAGCTATTTACTGACCCTCAGAGTGGAGTTTTACACAATGCTCTGAGAGTTAAAATAACACCATCTCAGACTGGCGTTCAAACTTCCCATAAAACCCCCTTTTTCTCCCCCTAATAGCTGTTATTAGGGGGAGAAAAAGGGGTGTATATATATGGGGAGACCGCCGGAATATATGTAAATACAAGACATTCTTTATTTTTTTTATAAAATTAACAAACAACAGAAATAAAAAAAAAACAATAGAATAGCTTTAAATACTTACCTGACTGAAGACTTGTCTGCCCGCAGCTGACGATCCTGACCTGAAGAGCCTGCTCATGCGCAGTGCTTCTCATGCCAGGTTTCATTTTTTTTAAAGTCCTAGCAGAGAGCCACTGCACATGTGCAGACCTTCCAGTCACACGAAGAAAGCCCGCGATGACTGAAAAAAGCTAAAATGTCATCGCGGGACAGCCAGCAGAGGGTAAGTCATAAATAACAGGAAAGGAGCTCCCAGGCTCACAGAGAGACAGTTCGAACCTGAATGAGCTACTTTCTTGTTCGCTAAGTAAAGAGAGCCCACAATCTTTAAAAACTTGTTGTGGGGATCAAATCTAACATGTTTCTCCGTCATCAAAGTTAGTTAATAAAGAGTCAGCAGGATCATTAGGCATTTAGTACCTGAGTTAATTATTCAACATAAAATCTTCAAACTATTATTAATTCTTTTTTTGAAAGATTGTGGGAGGACTTTAAAGATGAAATGGCAAAAGACATTCAGTTACACAGCCAACACAGATGGTGAGAGATCAGGAGTGGATAGGTAGATTTGTGTATCGTCTGCATAGAGATGATAATGAAATCTGCTACTTATTAACATGGTATTGCCCAGGTCTACAATTGAACCTTAAAAGAAGGTCTTGATCCAGTGCCTTATGAGTAGACGAATCACTCTACTTCAACAGTTATGCTGGCACTGAGGTCTATTTATAACCTCTGACAGCGTGGGAACGTGCCAATATAATCTAGCATTAGCAGGGATCTAGCAGTGATGATCAAGTGGATTACCTGTATACGGCACTAGTACAAGGGATTTTTTTTATTTTGCCACCGTATTAAATGTTTGGAAGGCTGGATCTATTACAGATAAAGATCCCTTTCATGTTAAGTATGATTTTTTTTTTATTGATTGATTTTTATTTTGTAATTATGTTAATATGTTATAATGTAGACATTGCGGGTTGCAGCTGGCCCTTAATGGCAGGCCATTCTGGCACTTGTGGTTCCCCGCATGGCCTGGCATCCATGGTACTACATGCACCAGCATGCCTTGTCGTGATCTTATTTGGGGACATACATTTATTTAATGGTTTATTAGCGAAATACCTGTCAAAATGACGGGAAATGAGGGAGGGAGGCAGGAGCAGTAGAAGCATTAGCCGCATCGCCACCCCGAGCCGTCAGATGACTGAATGAGGGAGACTTCTTATCCAGGAAGTAAAGCACACTTTGTCAGAAAAAAGTTACATATAGAAGATATAATTGAGACACTACATTTAAGAATTTTTTCTGCTGGTAACATGCATTGGTTTTGTGGCTAAATATCCTTTTACTATTATACTGACTGTTCTTAGAGGCAATACCAAGAAATATATAAGGCTGGCGTAACCTTGCTAGACAGGAAATTCCTGTAGGAAACTTGAGGAATTGACAAATTGAACTTGTAAAACTTAACAGTGATGAAACTGTATGATGATAATTTTTATGGCATTAACTTGCCTTTTGTTAAATAATCTCTATTTTATATAAATATCTTAATAAATGAAATGCAAAACAAATGTCTTCTATTTTTAATGTCTCTGCTTATTAGATTAAGACTAGGAGTTTAAGACTTCCAACACCCATTCTGCAATGAAGGGAGAGAATAGAAGGAAAGAACAGTCACGTGAAATAATGTCTACACTTCCTTGCAAACTGAAAACAATGAACTGTTGAAAAATAATGTGCACTTACACGTTTTAAGACTGCTAATACAGAGCAGGCAGAGTAAGTATGAATTGGTGAGTCTCTGGTTTGTTAATCGAATTTCATGCACTCAGGTTTAGTATATAATTTATGTGTATCTATGTCATCCATATACATTAAGTATTTCACCATGCCATATATTTGTTCTATGCATTGTGTATGTTGTTTCTAACACGACTAAGTTTAATGTTTATACTGGTACTCCATGACGCTAACTTATTTAGCTGGCCAACGTTTTTGCACTCTGGTCTCGATTGATTGTACTGCAAATGAACATGTCATACGACTGTCCCAAATTACAATGACCTGGAATTTTTTGGGCTGTATGAATAGTATATAAAGATCTGTAATCCTAGGCTTTCTGTCCATCTTTCCAGAAGATCATGCAGAAAGCAACCACAGTCAACCAACTCTGGATAGTATGGTTTACACAAGGTCTGTTTCTCCAGTGGTACAATATATGCCTGCTTATGTCAACTAGACCAAGTTTACAGGACTCTTGCAAGATATAGGGCCGTGTGTAGACTTCTGTTACTGCTCAACTCGAATCTCCAAGTGCTAGTGTGTATCTAATACCAGGTGCACCGTGTATAAGGCATTCCATGCTAGTGCTGGGAAGGCTACTCAACTTGTGTGCGTGGACTTCCAAGACCTAACCCCCTATCTAAAGATTTTCGATTCATCTATATTTAAACTGTGTATGGAACACAAGTATGTATCGGATGGATATACTGTAAAATGTAAATACTCCCTTTTACCCCAGCTCCTTTGCACTCAGTTCTGTCCCACTATCAGAGACTTGTGTATCTGATATGTGCATGTACAGAATGCAAAAAGTGGGTGTTTTTCTATCCAAGTGATTGGAAGACACCCATTTTTGTATGTCTGCATCCATTACAAAGTCTATATCTGGGAATATCTGGGAGACTCACGAAAGTCGGGCAGTTCTCCCAGTATCCCGGGAGAGCCTGCAAATCTCCCACAGAGGGCTTGAGGCCCGTGGTTTCATGACATGGTTTCAGACATTGGGACGCTACTGCACATGCCCAACGGTAAGGGG
Organism: Limnodynastes dumerilii; assembly: GCA_011038615.1. Lineage (NCBI taxonomy): Eukaryota > Metazoa > Chordata > Amphibia > Anura > Limnodynastidae > Limnodynastes > Limnodynastes dumerilii. Next base: position 241,617 of record WWET01001017.1, read on the forward strand.
CAGAAAAAAACTTTAAAAAAAAAAACCACACACACCTTCCCCCTTCCCCTTTTAACTTACCTTTATCGGCGGCAGGAAGATTCCAGTATCGGGACCTGCTGTCTGCCACCGCCCGCCCTTTCCTCCTGCCCGCACTGAAGTTCCCGCCACATTCAAGACTGACGAATTACACTGTTATGAAGGTTGTGCGCATGCGTACAACCTTCATATAGTGGCGTATTTACGAGAAGGGGGCTGTCCCCCTTTACACATGCTGTATATCCGCTGTCAAGGCGGAGATAGGCATGCAAATTAGGGAACGGGCGGAAGAAGCACCGTTACGATCAGCATTGCGGCCACAGAGCTGATAGTAATAGTTATGGTATGAATCTGGACACGTAAGCGAGGAAGTGCACGGAGCCGTAAGGCGCCCGTAGGTCTGGATCAGTCCCATGATGGGGATACTGGGAGGGGGTTACTGGAGACATAATGGGGATACTGGGAGGGGGTTACTGGAGACATGATGGGAATACTGGGAGGGGGGGACTGGAGCAATGATGGGGTTACTGGGGGGTGGGGCTTGACACATGATGATCCCCACTGTGGGGTAGGGAGAAATGAATGGGCAATATTTTTCCCGTTTGGTTTTTTGACTAGTGAAAGTAATAGATAAGTATTATCTGATGTTGACTAGACAATGCTACCTAATATTAATGTACTATTGCCATTTATATGTTATATGTTTTACTCTGGACTTGGAAATGTTTCCCAAGATAAAAACATAATGTTTCACTACACACTATAAAGATTTCGAACCGGTTTCACAACCCTGAAATTTTGTGTGCCTATTTTTCCGTTTATAGCTACTACGCATGCGTAGTAACTATTTTGCGCTTTTTACGTAGCTTTTTGTTATGCAGATTGCGTACATGTGGTCTTTAAAGACCGCATGTACACAATCTACGTAACGAAACGCTACATAGATAGCGCAAAATAGTTATGCATGCGTAGTAGCTATAAATGGAAAAATAGGCATTTTTGTGTAAAAATATTTTCACATAATCCCCAGAAATTGAGCTTTACACACATTTACCAGCGCTACCTGCTCATTAATGCTCCATACCTGTCTTCCTAGTTATACACAGAGGTGCTCGAGCAAATAGTGGCCAGCTTAAGCACAATTTGCCCTATTCCTATCGCTTTTTCACATTAGTCTTTATACAGTTATTCCTTGGGCCATATTTTGAAATCTTATGTGAAAAATATTATTACTAAGATTATAATTATTATTTCAACCTTGCATCTTTTTGCTTTGTTCATACATAATTTCTGCTTTGTATTGTGATAAGCTAAGAACCTTTTTTTTTTGCTATATAGTAGCAGCCTGCCTTGTTCAGGACCAAAAGTATGATTTGTACATTGGAACCACCTTTAACAGCCTCTTATCTCAATAAAAGGGAATGCAGATACACTTATACCAGGCATCAGGCTCATTATTGTACTCTTCTAAATAATTGATTTCCACTTTGCTGTTAAGAAGAAACAAATACAATGACTTCAGTGTATAGAGAAAAAAAATATAAATATTTTTACTTTTTTTTTATTAACTAAAGAAATAATCTCTAATAACTTGAACCTCATGTAGATTATAACCTCAAAAATTCATTATATGGAAGAAAGGGTAAATGTAGGTTTGTTTATCAAACTAAAACAGCGAGTTCTCTTATAGATAGGTAGACATAAAAACATAAAAGAACAAATTGGTGCGGTATGTCTCAAATAAAATGTATTTTACAATACAATTGAAAACATGATAAAACCAATCTGTTAAAAAATAAAAGTAAAAACCATGTCCAAACAGTCCAAAACAACCCTTATCCCTGCGTTCCAGATCAAGATGGATCAGATGTAGCTCAGTTTCCTTTCAGAAGTCGGCCCGGGCCTCCGCTTCCTCAGGGCAAAACGCTGGATTAATCCTGGTCTAGGGTCCAGTCGCAGTCTGATTCAAGTGTCGGTTGTGGACATGTTACAAGCCTTAACGAGACTCTTTCTCATAGATCTCTCTCCCCCCTCTCTCTTCTCCAGTTCTCTTATATACTCTTTATACTCTAAAGATTTGTGTAGAAATTATAACATGCTCCCGAGGAGCAGTATTTATTGTAATAACATCACATCACTGTTAGTAAAATCTTTTTTGTGTTTTACTAACAGAGTTCAGAGTGCCTCTAACAAAGACTTGGCTTGAGTGTGACTGAAGATGTTGATAGTGTCTGCAGAAAGTGACAGATAAACTGAGTTGAATAACATTTTGCAGGAGGGTTAATGCAGTTGGAGTGGCTATGCCTACAGTCATATATTTAAAGAATGAATGAGATAAACGTATTGTTGAAGCAATAAGAGGAAAAAGGCAGTCTCTCTCTTTCTTCTTTCTTTCTCTTTCTCTTTCTCTCTCTCTCTTTCTCTTTCTCTCTGTCTTTTTCCCTTTCTCTCTATTTTTATTTATTTTTTTCATTTTCTTTTTTTTTATTTTTTTTCTGGCATACGTGAGGAAGAAAAATACCAATACAGCATAGTAATCAAGGAGCAATGTCAAACAATTACATAAAGCAGCTCAGTCAGTTAAGGATTAAACAAAAAGGATCCCAGATAATTTCTAATTGCTAGTAAAATTACTAAAAATGTGCCACCTATCGCAAACATAAATGCAATATGACCGAGGTGCATAGCTCTACAAAAAGGGTAGCTTTGGAAAACAAAGGCAGAAATGCCATCCTTTCTCTTTCCTCTAACCTTTTGGAGTAGCAAGATTCCAATCTTTACACATCACTGGATCAACTTCTACTAAATTTAATCTAGACAGCGAATCTGCCCTTAGTTGACCGAATACCTGCCAAGGTCATGTTGTACCGAGCACATCCGTGTGAGGGCCAACAATCTAATTTTAGGACAATTAAATCTAGACAACGCATCCACTGTTCCTTATCCAAACCCGACACATGCTGAGCCCTAAACTGTACATTATGCTTCAGGCAACGCAAAACAAGGTGACGCACCAGCTCTATTGGCTGGCTAGAGGTGACACTAAAGTTCTTCATGGCTTGCAACGCCCTGATTGTCACAGAAGAACACAACATCCCAAACAAGGTACAGAGACTCCCACAGGTCTACCACCACCATGATAGGGAACAACTCCAATAACAGCAGATTAGTAGTATGGAGGCCACTCACCAGACACCATTGAAGAATGCCATGAAACTAGACAACCACGCTGCATCTGTCAGCAGTTGCAGCTCAACCTTCATATAAAGTGTCCTCCTAATGCGAAAATATGGCTTAACGACCTCGACAGTTGTGCTGTTCTGCTGCGAGTGAATGTGTGGTAGACATGTTATATAGTTATCAGTGCACACCGAATTGTATTTATACATTGATTGTGATTGCATATTACTGCGTGATATTACTGTGATTAATGTTTTGGCCTTTCTAGTCTCTCCCAGTTAAGCAAACCAACTCAATAAATGCCATTCCTCTTCCATAACTGACCTGTAATGACTACACTTTATTTCAAGTAATTAAAATATAGAAGAACTAGCTGCGAAATATATAATCATTTGAGACGGAATATAAAGTACGAAAACATGGTTTAAAATAAAATGCTCCAGTTCCCTAAATCATTATTAGCCTTTTTCTTAGTATATGCAGTGCTGTGTTAATTCAATCTGAATATAATGTATATAGTTTATAGTTATCTACTATAGACTAGTTGTGACTTTATGAAATTTTATACCCACACCTCAGTAGACATGTTTGGAAGGTATGGCAATAAATGCTGTCTAAATGCCAGATTGTGGCATTGAACACTTATTCTGACGACTTTACACCACCCCTTCCACCAAGCTGCGGAAATGGATGCTGTATCCACTTCTGCTGTGCTCAGAGCACTGCAAAATCCGAGGTCTGGATCGAGTCTAAAATCTGTAAATTTGGCGGTTGGTAATGTGGACAAGGTGTTTGGGATTTGGATGTTATCACTGCTATATATGGATCACATGGCAGTTTATTCTTTTGCAATATATGGCTAGTTTAAAAAAAGTTTTTCTTTTTTTTAGTATCTTAGGCAATCATATTTAAGTTTTTGGCAGGCTGTTTTTGAATAATATGAAAAATAGGTTTTAAATTATATATACTAATATTTTTTTCATTGGCCCAGCATGTGTTGTTAGATATATTGCAGAGTATTTGTTTTCTGTGTACTAGCTTACTGCTATCTGATCTTGATGTACTGATTTATGGCTTCTTTCAGCATGCTGACAAAGCAATCAGATAAGTTTGTTTTGCATAAGCTAGAAAACCTTAGCTGCTGAACAACCCTCTATCTATGTTAGATGTGATTGATTTTCCACAGTTAAAGCAGAGGCTCATATAGTTGAAAGAAAAGCCTTTCTTTATATGTATTCTGCAAACTGTGTCTATTAAATGGCTCCACTTAGTTGCTAAAGATATCATTATACTCTGCGCATTAGAACAAATAAGCTGTTATATTTCCCACAGCTGCATTGTGCAGTTCAGTTTCAGAGTTGAAATCATTTTAATTTAACAACATGAAACAGTTGTGACTTTTGTTTATTGTTTTATTCTAGAAAGGTGGAAATTATTCTTTTCTGAAGAATGTTCTCAGAATTTGCTTGTCATCTTGAGAAAATGTCTGTTGCAGTTGTTTTTATTATCTGAGGGTCTAAAAATAATACTCTATTTAAGACAATGATAAATGAAATCTTCTTCTTTCCTATAGCAAAGAGACCTCCCTCATGGCAGAGTTGTTAAATGATAAAAGCTGTTCGTATGACTTGCTGGTATGTTTCATGATTAGATTATATCTTCTGTTCCTAGCACATGAAGTAAGACGTAACTCTAATAAGCAGTTGAAGTTGGAATATTTCATATTTTGAACTGGAGAGAAGATGGCTGTTGATTTCAATTTAAGTTTTCTGAAGGCACTTGAGAGAGAGAAGGTACTAGAGGTCCTTTATCGAGACCAGACACTTCAGAAAGCAGAGGAGGAAAGAATAAGGTACTGTAAACATTTTAACATTTTTCTTTGCACTAATCATATTGCGATCATTGTGGAAATATAACATTGTGTACACATGGACTTATTTTTCATGGGTAAGTTATTTTGCAAATGGAAATTACATGGTGGCTACTTACCTTAAATTATGCCCCTTCTTGTTTTGTTTTAAATTGTATCTATATTGAACAAAATATATTTTACCAAGAAGCGTGAAACAAAAGTCAATGTTTATTATTAATCCAAAATCAAAAAGACAACTGAATATACTGTGTGTGTTTGTTCCCCTTCTTGTTTTAAATTGTATCTATATTGAACAAAATATATTTTACCAAGAAGCGTGAAACAAAAGTCAATGTTTATTATTAATCCAAAATCAAAAAGACAACTGAATATACTGTGTGGTGTGTG
>WWET01001017.1:271884-290378 GCA_011038615.1 Limnodynastes dumerilii
AGGGTAGCCTTCAGCCGGCGTAAGGAAGGGGCCATACGCCTGCACAGGGGGAGTGCCAGGGGGAGGCAGCGATGTAACGCTGAGCGTTAGCACGCTCTGCGCTACATCGTACCTCTGAATCAGGCCCTTCAATCTTAAAAATAGGTGAGTCAGAACTGGGTATTTTTATTGCATGAAACTCAGACTACATATTCTTTCTTGTTGCATTAAATCAAAATGAATTGTGGGTAGTGAGACAAAATAACATAATTCTGTATACAATATTCTACTGATCGTCTGGAAACATTGGTTTATAATAACCAGTTTATAAACTGGTTTGCATTTTTATAGTTGTACTTAACTTGTATGCACTGTTTTACAAGATTTGTGTTGTTTTAACCATTGCTTTATTATGCGATTGTTGTTTGCAGGGTTCCTGCAGTATAACATTTAAAGTAGGCCACAATAATACCATATATGCTTTGAGTTTTGGAGGTAGAGGCTGTTTCCTTCATTAAATTTCATAACTGACCACATAATAGGGTAAATGAAAGCTATACATGTCATTATTTTATGTGCAGTATTTTGTATTATAACGTTTTAGATTTTGTTTCTATATTGACCCATGAATACATATGTCCTCTTTCATTTGCACTCATGGACATTGCTTTTGCAAAGCTGACAGTGGTTAAGTGGTTTGATGTTTATTTTCACAGGAAATGTATAGATATGTTGTGTTGCTTGGTTACACTAATCAAATGATGGGAACATTTATTGTGTATTCAGTCATTAAGAGCTTGCCACCACTCTTTACCAGATTCCTATAGATAACCCTCTTTGTAATTCTCCAGCTGTTTATTGAACTTGTCCTCTATCGAAGCAATACAGTATGTTGCATAGCTTTGTTAAAATGTTAAAGAATAAAACATTTACACTTATTTGCCACTTTATTCAAGCTTATTTTAATATTTCACTTGCAGTAGTTAATCCAGTCAGTCTTGTAGCACTACTTATCATACGCTTTACTTACTGCTTTACCAAAGCATCTTAATGTAAAATCAAATTACATAATTAAAAATACCGCAGAAGTATTCTAAGTGAATACATACAAACAAAACCCTGCACGAGGCACAGGAAAAATAATCCACTTCTAAGGTACACTCCTAGGTGGTGTATATATTCAGCTTTCATCATCAAAGGTTGGTACAAGTGACAGTCAGAGGGTAAAAGTATACATTGAAAACACCCTGGGCCTCATCTAGGTTCCAACTTACTCCAACAACTGCTTGCACCTGGAAGAGTGTTGGAAGGATTGGTTATCGGAAAATAAACAAAGTACATTAAGGGTGTGCCTATCAATCCAGACCAAATGCAGACCATTGGGAGTTGCTGCCACAAATGGGGACTTTTAGAAGTAGAGACACCCAAAGGATCGTTTTCGTCTGTCTCTATTTCAAAAAGGCCACCATTTAAAAAAATTAAATAAAAAAAATTCGGCATACTTACCCAATAATTTTAGGCTGCGGGGAATGGATTGTTTTCCATTATGTTGTTGCTACCGTGATACCAAAATGATTGTGAATTCATTAACAGTTCCTTTAATAGTGTGACTTCTGATTTGATCTTTACAGTTGCCTAATTTACTGTTTAATATGAGCACTACCTTTCTGCTTCGAAAGTGTTTTATCAAGTACATCCTGGCTCCTGGCATTCTCACGCATAGTATAAAAAGCGGTTGCTATACAGGAATCCATATACTAGTGGCTATTTAAAGCTTTACATTTTTATGTTTATAGATGTAATCTTAAATATTGAATGTTGGTATTTATGTTAAGTATCAGACTAGTAAAGAAATGGCACTACTTAAGGAGAAACACATTTCTCAGTGTGTCCTATGTAGCTATTGCTGTAGGATTACGTAGGAAGGATGTGTCAGGAGTGTGTCCAGAGCGCAACAACAGCCCTCTCCTAAATGCTGGAATTTATAGAACGAATGAAGTCGGCACTTTCTGACACATTTGTTATGAAGAAAGATTTTTTTCAAATCTTTCCCCCGAAATATTCAAGGTCAGTCATTATGGATAAATCAGGGGATTCTGATCTAGAGAAAGGAAGATATATTTTTGGAGTATTTTTCCAGAGTAAAACATTGTCTGTTAATAAAATTTTTATGGATGTATCCTCACTTAAATATATACACAGGTGGGACGGGCCACCAAAAGTGTATGCGGCCATATCGTTGCCTCTAGAAGGACAAACTGAAAGCGTAATCTGTCTGCTACAACTCCATGGCTGGATTGTGACGTTTGAAACTCTGCTTCCTAAAGCAGTGGGACAGGAACTCCTTTTGCTTAGATCAGCTGTTCACAGTGGTCTAGTTCAGGACCCACTCACGCTTTACGTGCATGCGGGGGTCAGTAAGTATGCATGCATAGCGGGGAATGCACGCCCCCTGCAAATTAAAATATTATGGCCGCAGATATAGTCATAACAGGGCTTCCCCACCCCCTAATTTAAATGTTTATTTCCACCTCTACGGCATAAATTAAGGGTCAGCCCCTTTTGCGTACTGGCAATCGTACGTTACCTGATGGGAAGCAGCTGGCGTAATTCCCCTGTCGTACCGATGTCAGGATCTACCCCAATGTCCCTTCAAGTGAGAAATGATCCACTATAGTGATCAGAAACCAAGAACTTAAAAAGAGCAAAACCCTTCAATGTTATTAATCCTGTGACTATCACTACAGACGCCGTCAGTCATGGATGCAGTGCCAGAATAGTACAAAGCAAGTTTCATCAACACAAGCTTGTCTGTACAAGTCTGTACTAAACATGTATAGCTTGGAGCAGAGAAGGGAGAGGGGCACATGATAGCAGCTTTCAAATACATTAAGAGTTGTGACCAGATCGAGGATGGTACCATTTTTCAAAAGAAAAGGTGTAATAGAACACGAGGGCATGGATACAAACTGGAGGGTGGTAGATTCAAAGGAAATGTGCGGAAAAATTACTTCACTGAAAGGGTGATAGATAAGTGGAATATTCTCCCATCTGAGGTGGTTGAGGCCAATACAGTAGAACAATTTAAACATGCTTGGGATAAATATAAGGGTATCCTAAATTGTAAACCAAATTGAGGGTAAATAGGGTCTAGGGTCAGTATAGTTTTCAATAAACAAATGGGCAGACTGGATGGGCCATGTGGATCTTATCTGCCATCACTTTCTATGTTTCTAGTGTCCTACTTCAGTCAACGGGGGGGAAGCACAAAAAGCAGATATTTAATGTCACAAACCAGACCCCTCTTAAAATGGGCCATGGCAAAAAAGGAAGGTCCGAAAACGAAACATGGCTGGGAACCACAAAACTATAGCAGACTACCTTAGCAGAACATCATTGCTTCAGGAGAAAAGGAAATAAACAGCAACATTTTTCTTCAAATAGCAGATAACTGGGGAATGTCCCAGGTAGATTTAATGGCCACCTATCAAAATGTCAATCTGGTAAACTTCTTCTCCAGGTAGTGGGAGACAGTTGCTCAGACAGCAGCTGCCCTATTGGCATTCTGAGGCTTTAAACTAGTGTATTTCCCATGATACCTCACATCTTGAGGAAAATATTAGTGGAAAAGTTATTAACAATCCTTCCATTTTGGCCTTGCCAGTGTAATGATAATACCAGAGAATGGAGTCTAACTGGGGCCTGGTTTGCGCTGGACCCTGATGGTGAGGACAGACTTTTACAGGAGGACACCCAGAAGGTTCTACAATTATTTTCATTTGCTGTGCATTTGTTTTTGAGTGCCTCAAATACCATAACACCAGCAGTGTTCACTATGTTCATTTGTCTCTTTCTCTATACATATACATATATAGAAGAATTATATATAGAACATATAATGCCAGCACTCCTCTTTACTGTAATTCAACAATTATTTATTTATTGCACAATGTCCGGAAAAATAGCACCAAAAAGATGAGGTACAGCAATCATAATGCCTGTCAGTCATTCAATAATGCAATGGTGATGAGCTGATAAGTATAACAGTCCATATTGAAAAAAATCCTCATAATATCAAAGTCCTGTGGGTATATAACATCATACCATTTCAATCAATCATCCACTGGACTACATAGGAGGAATATATCAACAGCTCCAATCACAAGTATGTGGCATGAAGAAAAGAGTAGCTCACCGACAGACAGCTGTTTTGGCTGTGCCGTCGTTAGGGTTTGTGAGCAACACACCAAACGTGTTTTACATTCTGAAAGACATATCGATACAGTAGACATGAAATCACTATAAATAGACTCACCTAATGCCAGTGTTACCGCCCCGTTTTTGGTGTTTTGCTCACGTTTGTCTAAGAGACGTCTTTCAGAATGTAAAACACGTTTGGTGTGTTGCTCACAAACCCTAACGACGGCACAGCCAAAACAGCTGTCTGTCGGTGAGCTACTCTTTTCTTCATGCCACATACTTGTGATTGGAGCTGTTGATATATTCCTCCTATGTAGTCCAGTGGATGATTGATTGAAATGGTATGATGTTATATACCCACAGGACTTTGATATTATGAGGATTTTTTTCAATATGGACTGTTATACTTATCAGCTCATCACCATTGCATTATTGAATGACTGACAGGCATTATGATTGCTGTACCTCATCTTTTTGGTGCCATTTTTTCCAGACATTGTGCAATAAATAAATAATTGTTGCATTACAGTAAAGAGGAGTGCTGGCATTATATGTTCTATCTATAATTCTTCTACCTATTTTGGTTGCCGTGCACCTGAATATTGTTTTACTTTTCTAGTGTGTGCTTGCCCTAGCCCTTGGGTTTGTTTGCTGGTTTGTTTGTTTGTATCTCTCTCTCTCTCTCTATTTTAGGTATATTGGCCATTTGAAATCCTGAGTCATTAAATGTTTGTGTATTTTCTTTTATTAAAATGTATTCATTTTCCACCTGTTAAAATCAAGCAACAATCCATGCACCATTTTATACAGTGATGCACAATATATCTGCTTGATGAAAACAAATTTAGAATATAAAATTTGCTGGTCTGTTTTGGATAAAAAGATTACATTACTGCCAGGTCATTTAATTTTATCTTATTAATAATGTTGCATTAATGATTATTTTCAGTCTTAAATTTCCTGTAATTTGTTTGCCATTAGCAGCTGTTTATGAGTTGATACTGATTTAAGCTTTATTAATTATTCTGATATTTAATATAATTTTAGCTTTTAATTGTGAAAAGATTTGTTTTTACTATAACCTTGAATCTTTGTTGGTTATCCAATTATGGTGAAGTGATATAAATTTGAGACTCTGTGTAAAGAAAATCTTCAGTTTCAAATGTGTAGATATCAGTAAGTGAATGTTTGTAATATGTTTTCAGTTCTGTTGCACCAGATCTTTATCTTTGACTGATATAAAAACCCAAAAAGTTATGTCTGTATGATTGTGTATATTCCAACAGAGTTCATCATGTCTTTTGCTATGATTGTGGGAGTAAAACTTTTGACAGATCACATTGCAGCAATAAAACAATGGCTGCCATCTTTATTTTGCAGTCTGCAGCTATAAGATATTTGCCCATATTTACACCTAAGAAGCAGATGCTTCTAAAGTGTAGGTCCTTAGTCTTAAAAGACCACACAGAATATTTTAAGCAGAGAGAGGCGGCGTGCCTTGGTAGAAGTGGTAGGGATTTAGATTAGCCAGGGGGGTGGAGGCAATGTCCGGAGAGATAAGGTACCTAAAAAGGGGGGAGGACGGGAGAGTTAGGTGCGGATCTGTCCGCACCTAACTCGCCCAGATCAGTGAATATGGCCTATTGTTCCCATGATTTCAGTGTCTCTGAATAGTCCAATGGCAACAGGTAAGTAAGCAATCTAACCTTAACACTCCCCTCTCAGCATTTTAGTAAAAGTAATAGGAAATGCAATCTAACAAATAAAAAATAAACACTGTTTTTGCATAGATGTTCTGGATAATATTGGGTTTGAGTTGTGTGTAAGTATATGGTTATGTTTGTTTTGATATTTTAAATGTGTGTCTTAAAAACAAATACAATATATTGAGTAGAAGTCAAGAAAAGATTGGTAGGAACAACTGCATAACACAGAAGAATAAATGCATTTTTTATTTTTTTGTTGGGGTGGGGGAGAAACTGCAGTATGGTTCTATTTTCTACAAAAATCAGAAAAGAACAAACTTTATAACAAATAATAAAGTAATGTACCTTGTATAAGAGTCCATTTAAAATAAGTATATAATTCATAATTTTTTTTTTTTTAAAGCTGATTCTTGTAAAAAGATTGAGCATACACAGTGATAGAAGGTATGAAACATTTTAAACAAACTTTTTATATTAAAAGTTGCTAACTTTCCATTGTAGCAGCAACATTCCTCTCTGCACAGCCCAAGATTGTGTAGTGCTGTCAAATGTAATCTTCTACTAAGAGCAGAAGTATGAACAATGTTATAAAAAGAAATGCAATTAAATTCAGGTGCTGAAAATAGGTTCTCATGCAGAGATTTTGATTATTTTTAAGATAAGAAACAAAACTCTATTGGGAAAGTAGTTATGTAGCAAACTTTATATATGCAATGTTTTCTTGATCTGCAGAAGCTTAACAAGATACATAATATATGCTTAACAATTGTTTTCTTGATTACAGTGAAACTGTAATAATCATACAAAAATATTTAATCCTGTAGATGTCTGAGCTGTCATATTTCAAGTGTATATAATATAATCAGTACCACTCCTCACTTTTGTCATGCATGAAAATACATCTGATGCTACTACTACAGTTATTAAAATCTTAATTGTTATCAACATTGATCCAGTTTGACTTATTGATATAGAGATGCATGATTGTTAATGGTATATAACAGGTATCCATTGTCTTAAAATTACTAATACAATAAACAACAAATTCTAAATACACTTTAATTTGAGTTAAAATAAAATATTTTCATTTTTTTTTATTCTTTTGAAAGCAGATTACACTGCATCCACATTCTGTGATAGATAGAGCTAGGTAAACTGGCTTTCTGCAATACTCATACACCCTGCCCCATTTTCATACATTAGCTCAGCTATTCTCCCATCATACCTTGGGTGCTTTCTTATATACAAAAGGACTCCACCAAAGAATTTGAAATTAAGATTATATTGATTCATAAAGAATATTTACCATAATAAAATGTAAATATGCCTTTATAACAAAACAAATATTTGACACTGCTTTAACTTTATTTTCTTTTAATTTTAACACTCAAAAGTGTGATCTCCCTTTATAAATATGTTAACCATCATGGGTTAATACATAGTCTTCCTTTGTGCTTACAAATAAAAATACACAGTAAAATGTATGGCACAATATTCACCCAAGTAATCTTTAATCATAGGCATATACCAATGTGATTTACAGTGAGAAAAAAAAATTAAATGACCCTTTGTGATAAGTGTATATTATCTGATGCCAAATAGGTGACCATATGAAAGTGAAAATTATTTTTAAATTTTTTTTTTTTTGATGCTTCATGAAAAAAAAAACCTTTTGGCACCATTATTTTCATTTATTAAAAATTCTTTATAAATGTACGTTAAATAATTATGGACTTAAATAACTGCATGCTGCAAATGGGTTTGTGGTTTGGCCCCTATGATACTGTGGTTTTGTACTAAAGTAGTGGAGAAAACATTTCCAATGGTTTTTTTGGGGGGGGATTTTTTTTTTTTGTTTTTTTTTGCAGCAGCAAAAATCAAGGGTCATCTATCAAATTTTTATCATGCACAGACCCTATGTTAAAATATAATCCTCTAGGAAAATCATGACTGTATATGAAACTGGAATCCTTTACATTGCCTCAAATTCATCAATTCTCTGTTTGGTGTTGCCCTGTCGGATTTGCCTGAGGGTCTTGTACTTGTCACGGCCAACCCGCACATTTTCTGTGTGTAGAAGATCGTTGTGTGTCTTCTTTGTTTCATCTCTTGCTTGAGAGAGCTCGCTTGTCAAAGCCTAGTAAGAGAACAGAAAGAAGTATAAAATATTACTGGTGACCAAAAACATAATGGAAAGGCAATTCTGGACATATGTGGAAATTAACGCAACTCCCATCTATTACAGTAGCTGCTGAGCACATAAACAGGTGCAAAAGTGTGTGCACTACTTAATGTCAAATCTCAAAAGATCTGTAGGTGGTAGTAATTAAACCACTTGTGATTCTGTGAGAAGATCTGGAAAACTGGTTAGCGGTTCCTAAGTACAGAATTTGGGAAACACTATTAAAAACTCACCAATTCTATGGTCAACTATTCATGTCTTGCTTATGACAACTGCATAATCAAGAGGCACATGTGCATCCGTAGCACTGTCAGAGGAATAGGTTTAATGGTTAAAATGGTCTCCTAAGGGAAAACGGCATAGCTTCTTCTTTTAAAGACTAATAATTGGCCTACACTTTTAAACCAGAAAGACATCACATGATGTCAACTACATATATGTGGTATTAAAAAAACGCATCATAGGGATCTGTTACAAAAATTGCTGATGGTACCCACGCAGAGCCCCTATGAACAATTTGTCAGCGTCAAAGAGTGTTCTATCATCAAAGCCCTTGGGGTTGACCATAATGGCAATATTCAATTATGTCAACCACCACCAGCTTCCAGCTTAATAGGAAGTATCCAGTTCCCACTCTAGCCACAGTGATGCAGAGATAGGATTTGTAGCTCATGAATATTAACATGCGAAAGTAGCTGACCACAACTTGGATAATATGGAGGAAGATCTGGAAAAGTATGATACACTCAGCAACTGTTGCCTCACAGTGTATCTCCATCAGAATGGTCCTGTTGGGGCCTGGTACCGACATTGAATTATACTGGATAGTGACTTGCAACTTACTAAGCAAAGCATCCCATGCAATATTCAACCCCTCGTAGATCATAGTTGGCAGGAAAACCGCCACAAATTCTGCGCCCATTTCTCCTGCTGTATTAATCACCACTGCTCCCCAATGGCTATCCCCTGTAAACCAAACATTGACCAAGCACCGACTCACAGAGTCATCTGCAAGAGTTCCATTATTAATTTATTTTTTAGAACTTTTTTGGAGTATACTAATTAAATTTTACAGCTCATCTATTTCAACACTAAACAACACAAAAGAGCTGTCTGCAACATAAGCTACATTATATTGAAACATTATAGTAAAGTATTTTCTTTTTTACACCTCAAAAGGTTTAAATCAGTGTTTCCCAACCTCGGTCCTCAGAGACAACTAACAATGCATATTTTCCAGGTTTCCTTGCTGGAGCACAGCTGTTTTTGTTACTGACAGACACATTTTAAATGTTCTACTGGTGATACTCTCTATCTCTTGTGATTCTGTAAAGAGAACTGGAAAATATGAACAGTGGTCCTTAAGGCATTTTTTCATTAAACTGCAATTCTTCCATTGGTGCTCTGTAAGCATGTGTTTAGAGCACATGTTGGTGAGCAAGTCACAGAGAGAGATGCATGAATGTACCCACCATAAGCTGCTTCTGTACGCGCTCATTCTTCTCTGCTTCAGTGATTCGCTTTTCCTCTTTCCGGTCATCATGGAAATTGTCATAGGTGAATTCTGCACTGTATTCCATACCATCATCTTGAAGGTGATCATTGACATATTCTCTGACTGGTTCATACACTGGTGGTGGTGGCAGTGGTGGAACACTCATCACCATGTGCAACTCTTCCTTAGTTCTCAGGAGATCATGCTGGGCTTCCTGTGCCTATTTACCACACAAAAAGTAAAGGAATCCATGGTCATCAAAATAAGATATTATAACCCTTCTTTTACCAACTTAGTTTGAGTAAAATGTTCTAATGCAGTTTCTCATCAAATCCCTATTATATTACTAATAACCAGTCCAAAATAAGTTTACTTTCCTATAGTTGTTACGATGCTGGTCTGGATTTCAGCAAAGAATATATGCTATAATGTAAGCAGTATTGGTGTGTAATATTGTATCTGCCCCTATTTTGTTTTATTATGTTTACCAATAGTTATTCATCTGGGTAAGCATAACAACTTTGCTGGTTTCAACTATGGCAAGCGTAGACTGAAAATAAAGCTTACTCAGAAATTTCCTGGTAGGCTGATGGCATTTTGTAGCTAATTCAAGTATTTTTCAATGCCAGTGGCTACTTAAAGCTGACAAGGGCTGCCTAGCCACACTCTACTATGGCTGCATTAATCACTTCCCTTATGCTCAAGGCCACAGTGACAGTGAGGCACAGCTGAGCCAAAAACATAACATATAGTGGATTGTTGTCAGTTAGGTCAGAAGGTGGCTGGTCGGGAGTAAGACTGCAGAAGCAACAGTGTGTTTATAATGTGATTGTAGTGCGACGAGATCCCTGCAATGTCAGTGTTAAGTTTTCGATGGATTGATATAATTTCTTACAGGTACAAACTAAAAGAAAAAAATATATAGTAAAAACCTGAATGTTAAATCACATTAACATAAGTTATTCATCTAAGTTATTCAAGGGTTTCATAACTAATAAGTTAAAGATATTTTTTTTTAAGTGTCTGAGCTAAAAAGGAGAATAAATAAAAAGAGGGGGTTTACAAAGAAGGGCAATGAAAATTATACATGGCATGTGTCACATTTTTTAAAATATAAAAATATAAAAGGGGTGTACCAGGTACAGAAGAAGGGTTCTTCAAAGGAAGAGATGTAGAACATGAGGACAGGAGCAAACTGGAGGATGGTAGGTTTAATAGAAATGTAAGGAAAAATGACTTCACTATGGGAAGTTCACATTTGGGCCACCCTCTGAGGTGGCTGAGGCTAACACAGTAGAATAATTTAAAACATGCTTGGGCTAAATATTAGGATATCCTAAGTCCTAAATGAAAATTGAGAGCCAATAGGGTCTAGGTTCAGTATAGTTTAAAAAAAAAAAAAAAAAAAGACTGGGCACATTGGATGGGCTTTGCAGCTCTTATTGGCTGTCACTTTTCATTCTATGTTTCTGGCACTAGAAAAACTCAATTTGGAAGTGAGGCACAAACAACTCATACTAACATTACTTGCCCTTAATAGGACACTATCCCTATTAAATGAACAAAGAATTGATATGCACTGTATAACTGAGAAAGAAGTATGAGGATGTACCCTGTGTTGCCATTCACCAACTTCCTGTTCTTTGACACGCCGTGCTTCTTCCAGAAGGGTAATCTTGGATGTATACTCTGCTAGCTCTAAGGCCTAGGAAAGAAAAATAGTGTAAAACAAAGCAACAGAAACTACTACTGCAGGTCTGTGAGGAGAGGTATATGAATCTCTAATTAACGTGTTTTTTTTTTTTCATTTCTTTTCTTAATTGTTATGAAAATTCTTTTAAATGTATTTTTTTTAACTGCATCTGTAAATAGGAGTTAGTAAGAATCATTTGAACAGCTGCTGTTATGTGATGCATTTGTGGTCTTCTTTAAATTAGATTGTGCAGATTGTTTTAAATATACAAGTTCAGTTTGTAGATTCTGAAAATAATACCATAAATTTCTTTTCAACATACTGAGACTGATGGTGTATTCCAAGTGTATGCAATATATATGGAAGCAAACCCACACAATGCACAAATACTAAAATATGTAGCTAAAATTATACTACAGATTAATATGAATCTATATGACAGGTATGCCTTACCAGCTGCTCTTTGCTCTTCATTTGAGCAACAGCCTCTCTTTCCAACTCTTCCTTGGCACGGATGGCCTCAAGGCGCTCGTTTTCCAGTCTCTCCGCTTCTATCTGAGCTCGTAATCGCTCATCCTCCAGCTCACGTGCTTTCTTGATCTGCTCAGCCAGCTCTGTTAAATGAAATACAGACTGTATCTAGAAAATGGCACTGATAAAAGGGTAACAGACCCACAAAGCATGATAGAATATAATAGACAGTAGTATTTTTGTAAGTTAAAATCCCATTTTTGTTCTACAGCAGATAAAATAAATTGTAGCTTCTTGTAAAAGTAAATGTTTCTCTCTTGGGGCTAGTAACGTGGATATAGCCTTTACCTCATCTGCAGAATATGGGTTTTCTGGATGCAATGTTACTTCTGTTGAGACTCACAACTGCTTGTTGGTAATCAGTTTTAAAATCAATGGCACAAACAGATTTTAATGGTGCACTGTTATAGCCATTAAGAATTGTGAGTTGGAGTAGGTCATACAGAGAAATCTTAGGGCACAGATGAATTCTTACTACTTATGTAGAATACCAAGACTGAAAAACAATGCCTAAGTAAACAATGAGTTTTGGCTGTGCTATGTTTTGAGACAACAATAATAATTTTTTAATATATTCATCTAGCAGGATCATTTTACAAATACACACTACACAATTTTAGGCAGATTAGCTGCTAAGAAAACATTCCAGAATCGCACTTGGCCTATAATTGGAACAGCCGGAATGTTTAGACAATCTGACAGATGATGTGCCCATCCCATTTTGTGTAACGGTTTGGAAATATGAGGTGGTCATGGTTGGTCTATATAACATGAGGAAATGGACAATGTCCTACTGCAATACATCACTAAAATGGCATTAAAATGGAAGGTAATAATCATGGGAGACGTTAATCAACCTGATGAAAATTAGAGTCTTTTGCAAGCTCTCTAGAAGTGGGGAATTTTCAATTCATTACAGGGAGTGTCCCTCAAGCAGTCAGTGAGAGCCCATTCGCAAAGAGGTCATCTTAGATTTGACACTTACAAACTGTGACAGAATCTCAGAAATTAGTATGGGTAAGAACCTAGGATCCAGTGATCAAACAGTATGGACTTGTATATACAATTTATTTAAAAAAAAAAAAAAAAATAATAGAGAAGCTCAAAAATGTGGTGCCCTCATATCCAAATTAGTAAATGTTATCTGTATTAATAACTTTCCACTGAAAAGTTTAGAGTAAAAGAAATAGAGTGAAAGTTATAAGTGTGATAAATTGCTTATTGCAAAAAAACTTAGTAAATAAAATCTACGAATACACTATATAAATGATCTTCAAAATTATAAGGTGCCAAATATCATTTGGTTAAAACAGACCTAAGATAATAATAGCCTTGTAATAGGCGGGTCAATAATGGAGATCTCATAGGAAAAAAATTATATATTCTTTTATTCCTCTATATATAAGGTCTCTAAATAGCTCTAAAATTACCCAGATCTCGGAATTTCAAATATCTTGAAATGAAAGGAACCATCAGTTTCTATTATACAACTTCTAATGTCGCGGTTCCTAACGTGAAAAGATAAGACGGGTGCTATTATAAATTGCCATGTGCTAAATTGATTTAAGAATCAGGAGCAGAGACCATCCGAGGTAGTCTGGACACGGCAACGTGCGTTTCACTAATACAAGTGATTTTTAGGCAGACTAAAGGCACTAAAAGTGCAGGAGAAGCGAGGAAATTCAAAAAGGTAATTATTAACAGCAACAGACCTTTGTATCAGAAAGGTTAGGAAAACCCCCAGAAAAACAAAGTCACTTTGGTTTTGTAAAAGTGAATTTGGATGAAGCCAATGTATTCACATGAAATATATAAATATTATGTATCATTGTATAATTAGAGATTTAGATACCAATGCATTGTGTAGTTTTAGTAAAGGACCTAAAGGGAGCGCTGGAGCTTTCATTCTTAAAATAGAGACATTTCCAACATCTGGCCAGCAGGAAGGAATTCCAAAGTTTCAAGATTGCCCATTCTCATGGACAAAGACATTCCTTCAAGCATTACCTTATTTGGAAAGAAAGGCTGTTGGAAATGTTACCATTTGAAATTCAAGGACTGTGGAACGCCTATTTTACAGACTCAACCAATTATTATATGACCTGTGGATTGTAGTTCAGCCTACTCTGGATTGCCTTTAAGTGTGAAAGATTGTAAATGGAGGAACACATATTTCCTAGAGAAATTTGGGTGATAACGTTATCACAGTGCTTGCATTTGTTTTTGAAAATAAACCTTTTTTATATATACTTAAAGTATTATTGATTCTTCAGTTTACAAAAGAGTTAGCAAGTATAGTAAAAGCAAAAAAAGATGGCCTGCAGGAATTATAAGCAAACTCTGCAAAATACATCTCCATGTCATAATTTATCTAAGCAAGAGACAAAGAAGGTTATCAGGGTAGCAAATGTACAAGATGAGGGAAAATCTGTCCCACACGGTACGAAAAGGGGGAAAAGATTCTTCTTGTTAAATAAATGAAAGCAGAAAAACTAAAGAGGGTATAGTAAGACTCAAAACGAAGAACGGAAGTCTTATTGAGGGTGAAATGGCTATGGTAGATCAACTTAACTATTATTTTTGTTCTCTAGCCACAAAAGAAAGAAAGGGGAAGGGGAAGGGAAAATATTTAAACAGGAAGACTATTGATACAAAGAAGGCAATTACTAGCCCTTTTACTGAAGAGCAGGTTTTAACAGAACTCTCAAAGCTGAACGTGGATAAATCAGTGGTGCCAGAAGGGATATATCTTAGTATATGAAAAGAGCTTGAAGGGGTGCTGGCAAAACCAAATTATTTAGTATAATTCCAGAAGACTGGAAAATAACAAATGTAGTCCCTATGCATAAAAATGGAAGTAGGGAAGAAGCAGCTAACAGCTAACTATGGACCAGCAAGCCTAAAATCAGTAGTAGTAAAACTGATGGAAACACTATTAAAGGAAGAAATTTTACAATATCTTAAAACAAGTAAATCACAAGATCCCAAGCAGCATGAAATCACTACGGGGAGTTCATGTCAAACATATATTATTGAATATTTTGTCTGGGTAACTAATGTAGTAGATTAAGAGAGAGCTGTGGACATAGCTTATTTAGATTTTAGAAAGGCTTTTGACACTGTGTAGGTCAGCTGTTAAATAAGCTGGAACATTTCAGACAGGACTTAAAAATGGGGATGGGATGGTTACCGGAGGAGTTACCCAATTTGTTCTTGGACCAGTGCTATTTAATATCTTTATTAGCGATATTGCTATTAGTATCGAGGGGAAAATATGCCTTTTTGCAGATGAAACAAAGAGATGTAAGAGTAGACACGCCAGGAGGAATAAACAAAATTAGCGATGATCTACTAACTACACTAGAGAAATGGTCAAGAGTTCGGCAACTGCGGTTTATTGCCAATAAATGCAAAATCATGCACTTAATGTGCAAAAACCCAAGAGATCAATAGATCATTAACGGCACTATAATAGAAACTACTTAGGAGGAAGAGAATATAGGAGTCACAATTTCATGGGACTTAAGCAGGACTTACACATCAGACAATCTTTTCAATTGTCAGACTGTTTTACCAGATACTTTACCAATGTGTACTGTCCAAAGATTTCCTAATAGACACAGTACACACTTTCAAAAATCAAAAGAGATCTTTCCATGGTTGATCTGGCATACTAGGATCTCCGAAAGATCAAAGACTGCTTCAATATGTTTTGAGCATCTTTGGACAGTACACAAAGATAATATATATCTGGTGAAACTGTCTTTTGACTGGACGATTGGAAAGATTATCTTTTGAAAAAACCCCAGTGTGTGCCCAGCCTTAAAGGTATCCAAGCAATGTAACAATACAATGAGAAAGGCAAGTCAGATGCTTGGTTGCATAGGGAGAGGAATTAGTAGCAAAAAAAGTTAAGTAGTAATGCCATTGCTACGGCCTCACATAGAATACCGTGTTCAATGATGGAGGCCATATCTCTAAAAAGCCAAAAAAGAGCAACTAAAATGGTATATGAGATATGTCAAAAAATATAGGAAGAAAGACTAGAGGAATTAAACATGTAGAGTTTGGAACGAGAAGGGAAGGTGGGAAAAGATTGCAGCTTTTATATATATATCAATGGGTGTAGGCAGGTAGAGGAGGGGTGGCATTTTTAATGAGGTGTATTAGAATATGAGGCATGCATAAAAACTGGAGGATGGTAAGTTAGAGGAAATGTGCACAAAACTTACTTTACCAAAAAAGTAGTTGACAAGTAAAATAACCTCCCAACTGAGTTGGTGGAGGCTAAAACAGTAGAACATTTTAAACATGCTTAGGATAAACATACTGATATCCTAAATCTCAAATTAAATTAAGGGTAAAATAGAGAAGTGATGCAATGGACCATGTGGCTTTTATCTGCTGTCGCTTTCAATGTTTCTATGCAACTTCCTATGTATGTGCAGGCAGTGATAGTTAATGTTTGTTTGGAGTCCCAGACTTTTCCTCCCTGCTTATTACACACAGGTCATTTTTAGAGCTAGCTGCACCAAGCAGGTTACATTCAAGTATACCTCTTTCTGCTCTCTTAGTCTTCTCTTCATATTCATGCAACCTATGCATAAGCTCTTCCTTTTCTCTTATCATTTGTTCTCTCTCTTTTTCGACAGCTTCCCTTCTCTTTTTCTCATTTTCCAGTTGCTGTCTGTATGGGGAATAATCAATAAGACAAAATCACAAACTCCACAACTTACTGCAGAAAATGTCCAGTAATATTATAATTTCCCTACGTACATGAACAAATCCCAAATGACATAAGAAAATAAAAAATAATGGTACATCCAAGTGTGTCCTGCTATTCCAGAGAAAGATCTCATATTACTACTGCTAAGGTTAAATTATTAAAATACATCATACTGAAGAAGGCCAGTAATAAACTACTCTGAATTACTACAAGCTCATTTGTTTGTTATACCATCTGTTATATTTAGTTTCTGAGTTAGAATTATCCCCTTTGCATCAGACCAAACACAAAGGCTATTCAGCTTTATGCAGGACATTGGTTTTGCATGCTTGATTGGTCTTCCCCGTTCACACAAAAGCATCTCTCTACTCACAGGACTTGGGAAATACCTCTGTAACCCAATCCACTTTACCCATTCCTTTATGTTTGCAGGTAAACAGAAAATATATTTTTTACTATCTTAAATTGATCATGAAATTAAAATAATTAAGGGCATAAAGAAAAAGTCTTCATTATTTATATTAATAAAATTGTCAAATTAAGACAGAAAACAAGTATTACTGAAAGAACAGGTGGAGAAAGACAGCCAATGGGCGTTCTGTGGAATATTGTCATTTAATTGCAGATAGGGATTTGTTCTTTATAACCCTGTATCTTATTTCAATAATTTCATTGTGATAAAAACATGGTTTCTGCTCTACCCCTCTACCACATGATTAGGGGTGTACTTATTTTATTAATTGTGCCAAAAACTGCTTCATATAAAAGTAAGTAGACAGCTAATGGAAGCAGTGGCAAGTAATGTTTTAGGCTATTAGCACCAATAATGCTTCTTTTGGGCAATGTAGTTTGGAATATACGTTAAGATGAGACTACAAATATCTGTTCCCCAGTTGTACAATGAGTGGAGCATCGCTCTTACTTACCGTTCCAGCTGCTTTTGACTTTTCTCTTCCTTGGCCTGTGCTTTCATTTGCTGCACCTCAATGGTGTCGGGTTTCCTGCGCCGCATGTACAGCTCGTGATTGCCCATACACAGCTGCAAGATTCGTTTGTTGATTCTCAAACGTGGGGCATAAAAGACAAAATCCTGACAAAATACAAAGAGAATATCATCTGGATATTAGATTCAAATATTTCACAATGTATACATTTAATTTACGTTCTCTCTAAATAACACTGGGGATTCCCATTTTGTGAATAGGATTTGATTTTGGCTTGTGAACTAACCGTCTAGCCGAAGCCATGAGAAACAATGTGGTTGTTTCCACACTTATTAGCATAATATACAGGTAACAAAAGTCACCTGGGTAAGAGAGGTTATAGGATGATTTGGGAATGAAGAACAAACCTAAATATGTTGTATGTAATAAAGAATAGTATCGGAATGAAGTATATCATTTTATTAAAGTATTTATTACACTTCTACTTACAGGTGCTTTCTTATCTATGGGTTTGATAATGAACTTCTTGTCATTAAAGGATATATTCCTGATTTCACTCCAGGGAAACCCAATCTTTGGCGTCAATCTGTGAAGAAAAGTTATGAAAGATCACAATATGCACATATACTCAATAGGGGATTTGGAAAGTTTTTCTAGGAATAGGGATATATGGTTTAAACATATTTATTTTAAATAAAAACATCCAAAATTATTGGGTCCAATAATTTTTATCTTTAGTCTTTTCTAAAATATATCGGACTCAGACTACTAACACTGCTTAGTGTGTTTGCATTTTTCAATTGCTAGACCCTGTGCTCCCACCTCCTAGGCAGAGTCTTCCCTTCTGTAGAATGGGTACTGGCATAGCGCGAGTAAATTTTAAATTTAAACAAAGCTGCTCCCTAACACACTCAGGAAGATCTACCAATCCTCCAAAAAATACAAATAGAAATATAGAAGTGGAGTGTGTCTGAAAAGCGCTAGGAATACAATGACAATTGTGGTAAACGAGTAAGTGGTAAATAAGTGATAGGGGAA
>WWET01001017.1:297355-310708 GCA_011038615.1 Limnodynastes dumerilii
AAAGAAATAAACCTTGAAAAACCCCCATATAATTTCTAATAAATAAACCAGCACCCCTACAATGTACCAAGATTTACAGTTCTATTTTCATCCACAGAAGATTGTTTTGCAATAGATTATAGGCTCCATTTACTAAACATAGATAACTTGGCTTTCAAATGATAAAGGATGTTTTCATATGAAAGTCGAGTATTGCTAAATTTTTCTTATCGTCTTGCCAGGCTCACACCGAAGAGAAGTGAGCTTGGACCAGGTAAGTAACACTGCCAATGAAGTTTTTAATAGCATTAAAATGTTGGCATTAGTACCACAATGCTTTTACCCATGGTAATATACAATTACATCACTTAAATACTTATATAACAATATTTTACGATCTGTAACATAAAAATTACATGAAAGCAAGTTTTAAAATAATTAATTTGTCTTAACATATATGTATCATTTATATAACACTTTATATAATATAATGCTCCCCCAAACCTTCCATTTTCAGGGACTTTTAGACTATAAATCCTGAGTTCTTACTTCATCAGGTCTTTAAAAATGTAAATTTTTGTTTAACAGTGGAAAGTGCCAATGTTAACCAAGGACCAGTCATTCATACAATCTGAAGACCAAAAGAGGGTGAAGAGTAAAATGGTGCATGAGAGACAGCGATGCACACTATATAGAAGAATAGCCCACTTTGAAATATTGAATGTGCTGGGACTATATTGGCTTTCTTTTCGCTCTTACAAAGCGCAGTAATTTTTACTTAGCGTAAAACGTCTTTCTTGTTGCAACAATCTTTTCCTGCATTAAAAAAAACTGGTGGGTATGACACAAATAACACAACAACAATGTAAAACTATGCTTCAAATAAAAGATCTATCATCCTTATTGATATTTGGAAAGGGCAGAATAACTTTTTTGCTTTACCTCTGTGGCAGGAGGCGTTCAGAGCTTAGGTATCCAGACTTGTGGGTATCTCTGCTATAGTCTCCAAACTTGGCTTGTACAGCATAGGAGCCAAGCAGCACAGCAGTCTCTGGAGGACAGTACACTTCATCACTCAAGATGCTATCCTTGACTTGCAGGAAGAAGAGTTTCTGAGTGATGTCCTGAATGAGCTCCTCAGACACATCCTCTGGATAGAACTTGGTACGGAACTTGAATTGGAGTGGGTTCTCTTTCCTTACCTCCTGTGCAGACACCTACACAGCAAGGGCATTAGCAATAAAATAAATATATTTATATTAACACATTTACATAACATATTTGCTGAGAGTGAGTATATAAAATACCAGCCATAGATTTCACTGGCTATGTAAATAACAGGTTTAAAAAAAACTTGAAAGGGCACTAGGGGCTATATTTTCTAAGCTGTGGAAAAGTGGAGATGTTGCTCATAGCCACCAATCAGATTCTAGCTGACATTCTAAAGTATACAATAGGAAAATGAGAGCTAGAATCTTGGCTGCTATGGGCGACATCTCCACTTTTCCGCAGCATAGTAAATCTAGCACTAGAAGTCAAATTATACTAAACATGAACGCACGAGAAATCTCTGCTAACACCACCCTCAGATGGCGTTGGCTTTACCTTCGGGGCGGATATATAATCACCGCTCTGAGGGTTTGTAAATTTTATGAAATTGCGGCGCGCATTAGGAATAACGGGCAGGCGAGGAGAAATGAAGTTTGCCGGCATCGCCATTGAAACAGCAGATTTCCATGGCGATGCCAGTTTTGTAAATAGTAATAATGTCGTTTTTATATGATAATGTCAGTCTTCAAGTGAAAACAGGCATGATCATATAAAAACAAACTTTGTAAATAGACCCCTATGTATTTTAAACTGAACTTAACACTCAGTAACCACATAATATTTAATAATTAGTTCTAAAGCAAGGAAAGATTGCAGAATACTAATAAGGATGAGAAAATTGCATCTATTTGTATGTTTATATTTCTCTACACATATTTAAAGGATACAGGAAACCTACATACAATGTTGAAGGGATTTTAAAATATTAGCACATATCACACCTTCTATTCTTAAGAGTGACACATGGTATTTATAGAAGAGTCATCAGCTGTGACCTTTTAAACTGAATCAACATCAGGGAGATTGCCAAACACTTCAGGAAGTCAGGCAGATCACCCACACTACAGGGAGTCTCCCTGATATTTATGGAGAATTGGAAACCATGACATAAAAGTGCTATACAACAATACAACAATTAGAACCCCTTTGTATTAAAGTGTACCAACCTTATGTTGCTCAATGTTTTTACTTTGCAGAATAAAATATGGCCACTCCTAGTCAGGTTTATACAAGTAAAAAAAAAAGGGAGTACTCATATGATACATAGCTGAGGCTTGTGGAGTTTATTTATTTTTTTATTGATTTTAATGTAATAAACACATATGTAAGCAGTAAATAATAAGTTTTTAAATACCCTGAATTCTTTTTTTTTATTTTTTATTTTATAAAGAATGGAGAATATGTATGGAATTAACCAACACTGAACAGTGTTAACTGAATTTGCATTATGACAACATTTAATCAGCTATCCTGATTGCCACAACTAATTCTCTCCAACAAATAGAAACTGATTAACATTAAACAGTTGAAAGGCTCAAGTACAGAATATGCCAGCTCTGCTCACTGTGATATCCCAGCAATCAGAAGTACATGGATTCAGCATACAGTATCTGAGGCACCTTGTTTAGCTCAGGATGTCATAAAACTACAAAAAGAAATAGACGGCGCTCAATTAAAGAGTTGGCTGTAATGATGACCAAGTACCGGCAAATATTGAAATATAACACGTTTTTTAAGACACATATAAACATGTATAAATATCATTCATATCAAGTGGGTGGATTGCATAATAGTTTCACAGTATACTGGTTGGTGGTATATATAGGAGATCTATGCTTCTCAATAAAAAGATTACGTTTCAATATCTGCTGTAGTATCTGAATTACTCATATCTCAGGCTAGCTAATATTTCACATAACGGTCCTTCTATTGTGGGAATACTGGAAGGTTGTTAATCACTGTTAATGTCCGTGCTGGTTCCTAGACCTAGTGCCCGCTTTGCAAGATGGACTAAAGGATATTGATGCCGGTCACCCACTCCCGGAAGTATTAGAATAGATATAGAGTCACACTTTATTGCTGTTAACACATGTTGAGATATAATGTTTCCTAGCACAAGTCTAAATAAGTGTTATAGTATGCTGGTCAGTATCTGTGTGCAATAAGCAAAAGTTAAAGTATTCTCCCTGCATGCAAAGAATAAAATTTATTTTATGCTCTCTGAAAACAACTTGGTTTTGCCCAAGTGTAACTTTCCTTTCTTATTTGCAAACTCTGAATCAGGGCCTAAGGGCCTCATTTACTAAAGTCAGTTTTGGCTGGCGATTATGATTCGCCAGTCATCGCCGCAATTTTTTTAATAAAAATCGTGGCATTCACTAAGGGGCACTTTTCTAAGGCAATAATCATCACTTTAGCAAGGAGTAAATCGCTGTGCTTTTCTATAGAAAAGCACAGCAATTTGCCCTTTAAAAATTCGCCGTCGCTTTGTGTAAAAAAAAAAAAAAGAAAACAAGTGCAGCATGGTTGAAAGGCTTAGCCATGCTGTGCTGATAGAACTACAAGGCTACATCAGTGTCAGCATGGTAAGCCTTCTAAACATGCTGCGCTGTGTGTTGTGTAAAAAAAAAAAAAAAAAAAAAATACATGCCATACAGTAAAACTCAATAAAAATGCATTATATGTCCCCCAATAATATAATAAACATACAGATGGCCACTCTGTAATGTTAAAAACATCTTATGTGTCACATAGTCTTTAATAAAGAAAAATTTACTCTTAAGATGTCCTCAGTCTTGGGAAGACTTGCTTGTATTTTCTTCTTTCCTAACTTCCTTTCTTTTGCAGAATGAAGATTCTTTTCACTTTGATGAAAGTTCTGGGTCCGGACCTTGCAGCTGGAGACGTACCAAAACCTCTGTCACCTTTTGCGCCGCTACTAATGACTATACGGTTACTAAAGCGGACACTAGAGGCACACAATGCAAATGACGTCAGGATTTCTATAAAAGTGAGCCCTCTAGTGACCGTATAGTCATTAGTAGTGGTGCAGAAGAAGAGGAAGGTTCGGGACCCAGATCTTCCATCAAGGTGACAAGAATCTTCATTCTGCAAAAGAAGAAAGGATGTAATAAAAGAAAAAAATTACTAGCAGGTCTTCCCAAGACGGAGATCATCTTAACGGTGAACATTAAATATTTATTTATTCTTTATTAAACACTATGTGACACATAAGATGTTTTTAACATATACAGAGTGGCCACCTGTATTTTTATTATATTGTTGGGGGACATATAATGCATTTTTAATGAGTTTTACTGTATGGCATGTACATCTCACTATCCGGGACTTCTCCCATGCTGCACCTCTACACTGGTCTTCAGTCAGACTCTCCCCCACATTGCAGGTCTTCAAACGTTCACTCAAAACGCACTTGTTCAGGCTAGCCTACCCCTCCTCCACTTAACATCCACACTGCATCCTTCATTTATCCATTCTCTTCTTTCCCACCCTCCTCCACTCACACCAGCAAGCAGTCCACTTCCTTCCCTCTCCTTATGTCTTCTGTAAGTTCTTCCCTCCCACATAGTGTGTTAGCTCGCACAAGCAGGGCCCTCCGTCCTAGTGTTGTTCCTTCCTCCACCACTCCCTCCTCACTTTGTACCCTCTTGTCCCCTTCTACTCTTTTACCCAATCCCCACCTGGTGGCTCCCTCTCAACCTCTCACTGCACTCTACCCTCTTCTACCTGATCTTCCAAGCTTGACACCTGCATTCTGTGCTTGCTTCACTTTATTGTTTTTCTGTCATATTTTTACAGTCATATTGTATTTAATATATACTATGCTGTCCATCCCTACCCTGTATGTCTGTACTGTATTTTGTTTTATTTTGTATGGCGCTGCGGACACCTTGTGGCGCCTTATAAAAAAAAAACTAAAATAATAATAAAAAAATATTGCCATGTATGTGCATTTTGCTTATATGTGACTGTATGTTTTTTTTTGCGCTTTTAGTTCTATCAGCGCAGCCTAGCTAAGGCTTTCAAGCATGCTGCGCTTGGCTTTTGCACACAGAAAAACACGTCAAATATATTGAAATGTGTTTTTCAGGTTAGGTGTGAGGCGCTTTCATTGAAAGCTCCCCACACAGCAGGCGAATTTATTTTCAGTGATTTGCCGTCACACTAAAGGCGATTTAGACAAATTGCCTTTAGTGAATACGACGATTTGTATATGTTATATGGCAAACATTTGGACGATTTCTGTCCAGCGATGTTTTGCCTTGACGATTTGGACAAAGGCTCAAGTCCCGGGACTTTGCCTTTAGTGAATACGGCGATTGCAAAATCGCCCGCAAAGTCCCGAGAGTTCGGGCGATTTGAACCAAAACGACCTTTGTAAATATTGTCCTAAGAGAGGAAAGTTACTCCTGGGCAAAACCATGTTGATTTCAGGGGGAGTTAATCGTATTCTTTGCATGCAGTGATATATCTTTGCTTTGCTTACTGCACACAGGTACCAGTTTTATTTTTACACTGCTATTTAGACTTGGGCTTGGAAATGCCACTTCTTAACTCTAATACAGTTTGCAACAGATGAAATTTAACGCCCCTAAAATCAACAGGTTTTTGCCCAGGAGTAACTTTCCTCTCTTATATTCAACCAAACCGTTCCTTAATCTTTTTATTGAGAAGCATATATCTCCTAGATATACCACCAACCAATATATGGTTACACTATTATCCAATCCACCCACTTGATATGAATGATATTTATACGTGTCTTAATAGAATTGTTATATTTCAATAATTGCCAGTACTTAGTCATAATTACAGCCAACTGTTGTATTGAGCGCTGTCTATTTCTTTTTGTAGTTTGATTGTGTGGAGGACTTAAATTCTCTATTACGGAGATTTGCCTCCCTAAGATGGCAGCTGGTATATATTTTTTTATATTTATAATATAATTATGAATTATTCATAGCGCCCATAGATATTAATCAATATCCGAACGTGATAATTCAAATGTGTTTATTCTGTTTTGAAAAAGAAGAACAAACTATGCAGTATAACAGCATAGAATTCCATTGCGGTATGTGGTCAAATATCAAACATGGGTCTGAAGCGAGTAATCTTTTTGTAAATGTTCTAACTAATTCCCCATTCCAGAAATCAAACAGTAACTAAAACATAAAGCCTCTTGCATACAAGTTAATATAACAAACCAGCTCATGAATGTATATTAATGGTTAACAGCTGGTAAAGTGTGTCAATAGGGAGATAAAAGACATATAGTGGCTGATCCAGAGGTAAATTTATGGCTGATCGTGTAGTGCATCTTGGCATGATTATGCACTGCACATACTCATAAACAAAGCACACACATACAATTGTAGGCCATACAGAACCAAGCACGACTGATGCTGCAGTTGCTTGCATTCTGAAGGGCACTTCATGGGGGTGCATGGTTTGAGACACGTAGTCATTGTACAATTAGGGTACACACATGCAAATGTATTGCATAGGCATTCAGAGGTACATTTGCAGGCACCTTTGGATCGCACACAGGCCACCCATGTTTTGTGCTCAGTGTGTGCAAATTGGCACATGCCTCTGGATCATCCCCCATAGTTCATACTTTTCTCAGGCTATATCTAATGCACCCAATATATGCTGTAACTGTGAAGCTTATATGAAGTATGTGTCTTTTTCAAAGTTCCAAAGTGTGTTCATAGTAGTAGAACAGTATGGTTGCCAAAAGAGGAGATTTTAAACAAACATAAATTTGGAGTGAGACAGTGTCATGTGAATTTTACGTGGCATGGCTAAATGCCTGTTACTCATTACAGAAGGGCTTTGTTATTTGGTTGTCTGCTGAAGAGGAGGAGACAGAGGGTGTAGATGTAATAACACAAATAAGGGTGAAAAAGGTCAAAACAGGAGTAAATTTGTAAAGTTTAAGTAATTTTATGTCTGTTCCTAACTTTTAACCATCCAAAATATTGTGTATCTTGGTATTATGCTTGGTTCAAACTACAATTATCATTGGATCGCCCTTATTATCATATATATGCTGGACCGATTTCTTGGAATGCTGACAAAGCAGTCCTGTAACGCACTCACCCAATAATGGGATCGGATGGTATGTTTAAACGATCCGACCAGCAGTTTCCCAATCCTATTATGATGATACAGCGCAGCTGGGAATTCCGCCTGATTATCTGCCAGTGTGTACACTCTAAGACTTCCCTGGCTACCATTTTGTCAGGAGCTGAGGTATTTGTAAAAGTGTTTACCTAGCTTTAGTGGTTGTGTGCCTGAGTTCAGACCTGTCCTGACAGTGATTCAATAGAAACAAACCCACATTCTGAGTGAGGTGCTAATGGGAAACAATGTAGGCTGTGCAGATCAGAGCAAGCCTGGTGCTTTAAATTGAAAATATTGTGGATGTGGAGGAAGAGAGAGAGAGAGAGAGGGAGAGACACCTTAAAGTGTAGTTAGCAACAGTTTTCAAAGTTAAAATAATTGTTAAAAGATACAATAGGGCTGATCCAGAGATAGGAATAACAGCAAAATAGGAGCAAATATGCAAATGGAGGAGGCAAATTTTATATTTGTATCTGTGTGAAGTAACCAAAATCAGTCAGTATTTTCCTTGCATGCAGTTTTTTTTATTCATTTGCAAACCTGACTTGGTAACCTGGGGGTCCATTTACAAATCATAGTACCTCGCAGCAAGCCTGGATGCTTTGATTGCGGTATTTACAAATACTTACCCCTCCGGCAAGGACCCGTGATGGTCTGCAGGACTTTTGCCGGAGATGGTCTGCTTTGATCTGATAGTAAGTCCCAGCATGCACAGTGGCTATCTTTTGGGACTTACAATTTGTAAGTCCCAAAAGTAGAAAACACTGCGCACGTGCCGGGACTTCATCTCCTAGACTTCCGAGACCGACGCTGGACGGGTGAGTTTAAGTCTCTCTTTACTCTTTTTTTTGTTTAATTTTATTCAATGTAATTATTTAAATATAAAAAATGTTTCGCACATTGATGAACTAAGAGAAAGTTAATGTGCCCAGCACTGATTGTATACATATTACATAATCTTTCATGTAAGCCAAGTAAGTGTTTTACTGAAAAGCTTCTCAAACTGTGATTATTCTTTATTTAAAAAAATATTATATATTACACAAAGGTGTATTAAATATTATATATAATATTTATATAATAATAATATATTCCATAGACAAAAAACCTTGCGGTTTAACATGTCTGATTAAGGTTTCTTGCATGGACACAAAACATAGAAACTTTTTAAACTTTACCGTTCAAACGCCAAAAAGCAATGAAATTACAACATTAAGGCTGGAGTCTTAATGGGCGTGTTACTTAAGTGCGTGTGTATATATAGACAGTGATGTATGTATGTATGTATGTATGTATATATATATATATATATATATATATATATATACACACACACAAACAAACAAAAAAAACGGCACTCATATGTGATGAAAAAGAACTTCTGTATGCCAGAGTTCCCCTTAGGTCACCCACCAGTGAAGTGAATAAATTATCACATTGCTAGGAGACAAGAGCTTCCAGCTCACACAGCACACTGCATTTGGAGCTTTTATCTCTTTTATTACAGCAAACTGTAAGCTGAAGTTTTCACTGTGTGTCCCCCTCAAGCTAACAACACCCCCTATCCCACCAGAAGGAGTTATTATAGCTGATTTCTCCTCCAGCACACCAGGAAAATCCGAGTGAAGTGGCCACCTTACTCCTCTCATGTAAAGGCAGTGTCAGTGCACCCAGCAGAGGGCTCTTACTTGACATGAGCAGCATTATGAGCTGGGAACTCTCTCTCCTATCTCTATAACGCACCACATTTTGCTAAATTGTAAAACACCTGTCATTTTCTCTGAAATCTCACCCCTCAAAGGCACTCCCCAGGATCATCAGCTCCCTAACAAAACAAACAGCCAGTGAAAAGACCCTTTCTGCACTGAGTTCTGCCTTCCCAATCATATTCTAATGTAATCAATGTAATGTGGCTTTCTGCAAAAGGAAGTAGAAAAAAACGGCCACATTTTCCACTTTAACCTGTTCCAGTTTTTTCATTTTTAATTATTTCACTATAAATTTTGGCATGCAGCCCCAGGAGACAATTCTCCACAGACTGGTGAAAATGTCATCTTAATGCATAAAATACTTTCTGAGCTAAAGCCCCTCAAACACCATGCCCCCTCTCTGACAGAAAGTCAATGGTGGAATGCTGTTTATTATAGTCAACTTTAATATAAGGGCACAAAATGAAACATTTATCTATCTTAAAAATTTACACAGTTTCCACACATTGAATAAATAAATGTATGAAAAATAAATAAGCTGCAGTTATGGATTTGTCTGTGATTTTTTTTATTACTGCAGTAGTTCAGTACTGAACTCTAGATTTACTAAACTGCGGAAAAGGAAATATAGAGATGTTGCCCATATCAACCAATCAGATTCTAGCCTCACTTTCATATTACATGCTAGAAAATGTCAGCTAGAATCTGA
Organism: Limnodynastes dumerilii; assembly: GCA_011038615.1. Taxonomy (NCBI): domain Eukaryota; kingdom Metazoa; phylum Chordata; class Amphibia; order Anura; family Limnodynastidae; genus Limnodynastes; species Limnodynastes dumerilii. The sequence continues at coordinate 307,010 of WWET01001017.1, forward strand.
TATGTTGCTATGGGCAACATCTCCACTTTTCTACAGTTTAGTAAATCCAGCCCTATGAATGAATTCCAAACTCACCTTTTTGTCTAGTTTTAGCCAATTTGGATATCCTTTAGCATCTATGTACTGCAGTCCAAAGTACCATACTTCACGCAGACCCACAGTCTTAACCACCTAAAACAAAGGCAAACTTGTTAATGACCAACTACAAAATTCAAACTGGTTATAAAATGTGCAGTATAAGCAGAACACATTTGTTTTAAATGCACCTCATGTCTTACAAATACACAGAATTACCCCCTCCGCTACATAGACAGTTCTGTCTATTCTATACACAGCTGAACTGGAGGGTCCCTGCAGCTAAGAGGCGGGTGGCATACCCATTTACTAGGCTTAAAGTTTGAAAAGGTTAGGCTCATACAGATGCATACACCACAAAAGAAACATAAATTGAAAAATATTAATCTTATTGTGTCTGCTCTTGGTTACACAAGTTCATTTTATAGATCATCATTGCAAAGTAGGGTTTTTTGTGGTTTTATGGGCCAGAGCAAAAATAAGATTACATATTTGTTTGTATAAGTGTAAAAATGCAATAAATAGTTTAAGCATAAGTTTAATGAACTTTGGATCCTTTCCATAATGACTAGACAAACCTAGGAGACAGTTAAATTGTCCTTTTTTTACCACTTTATAAGGAGAATCCATGTCACTGCTACACATTTAACACAAATAGTAAGACTGGCATTTTCCCTTTAGAGATTGTAAAAACTATTGTTGGAGATTGTATTTTTTGTGATCTACTAAAAGAGTAGAGTCGGGTTTGTCTGACTAACTCTGTAGTATTCAGTTTAGTTGGAATTAACAGTTTAAAATAAAGTTTTAGGGTTAAAAATTGTGTTCCTTGAAAAGGTTTTTTTTAAAAAAAAATGCTTACATGTTAAGGAACTGTTAATATTGTAAGTAAGAATATATAGCTCATTAAATACTGTACATGTGTATATGCTTTATTTTGCTTTAAGGTTATTTAAATTTCCTGAGTGAACAGTTAAAAAAGCACAGAAAAAAATATTTAACATTTAAACAAACAACAATAATGTTCCATTTTCTTGTAGAAAGATACTGAGTTAGCTTTATCCTATTTGAATATGAGTTATATTATCTAATTGCCATGTTATACAATATGACAGCTGCTATATTATGAAATGGAACAAACTGCAGTAACCAGTAGCTCCAGGCAACTTAAAATAATGTTTTTAATGGAGTATACAAGTGCCCCTTTAACCCTTAAACATTGTTAGGATAGATGAGGAGGAGGAAAATGTGGTTCTAATCTATGATTCATTAGTCAGATGTCAGAGATATCAGATGGAAAACAGCCTTCTGTGTAATGTATGCTGACAAAAATATTTGTTTCTTAAATGAACAAATGAGTTGGCGAATAAAAAAAATTGTGCAGTCCTTATTAATATTTGGTAAAATTATTGCAACTATGGTGATGTAAACTGGCACCTGGTCAGCAATTATAAACCAAGCCAAAAATATGAAACAATTACTTTTGGTACACAGAGATTCCTTGCAAATGAGAATTTGTCAGGTTATTGTTCCTGATGTAGTGGCTCATTAGCCATACACAATACATAGTTATTTCATGAACATAAACAAGGGTTTGATGAAAACTGAATTTTATGAGGAGCTTTTGAATAAATAATCTTACTGGTCAAGATATTTTCATAGGTTATAAAACATGCCCCATTCACCCAATTGTTCAGATACTTTTTTTTTTATTTCTTAACAACACTTCACACTGTTGCTGTTGATTTATTCAATAAGTTCCTGCTTTTGAACTCCTACCCAAGGATCTGGCTGTCATAAATAACTAATATTCAGTACTCAACACTGAAACATATGAAAACTAAATGTCATGTCTCAAGCCCCCCCCCCCAGTATCCCCATCATGTCTTCTAGCTGACCCCAGTACCCCCATCATGTATCTGAAACCCTCCCCCCCAGTATTCCCATCATGTGTTTAAAGTCTCCCAGTAGCCCCACCATGTCTCTGCAGCCCCCCAGTATTCCCATCATGTTTCTCCAGCACCCCCATCTTATATATATTACTGTATCATAGAAACTTCAGTGTTTTGTGTACATGCTATAATGAGCTCAATTCTTTTTTTATTTGGTTGTGGAGTTGAGATGCTTACGTGTACATTTTAAAATTAACATTAAATGCATAACAGGTAAAATAGTATATGGTACAATATATGCTCTTTGCCTATATTTAAAGGCTCCTACAGAAGTGGTCAGCTATTGGTGTGATAGAATCTGACAAATCCTTCCCTTGTTGTCCATTCAAGCTTATTGATTCATGCTTAATAATGCTAATAAATTGTCATTTGCTGAACATGATGTTAGCAAACATTTAATCCCATGCAATTATCAGATAAATTGTGGAACAGTAACCACAATCTTTCCAATTACGAGGATTCCAGGGCATATAAGGATGAGCAACTTCCAATGTATGGTTTACTGTGTGAGTACTTTTCATTAAATTAGAACATTTAACAAATAAGTCAAGCTTATATAACTAAATTTATATTGTTTGTCAAAGCATTCACAATATTACAAATCTTACCTGATCAAAAAGCTGCTTGCCAGTCGTGTTGGGCTGTATGGCAAATTCTAGCTCTGCATCCATGGTAGTCACCCGAACATTCACCTGAGAAGCACACAAAATGATTAATACACATGATGTGCATGTTAAAGAAACACAAGACACATGTTCCAGAGACAAACCTTCAAAACTTTTGGGTTGAGTCGGCGCATCTTCCTCTCCACAGTGGGAGCGATAAGCCAATATTTATTTTATGTTGTGTTCATCAGCATATTTGTTATTATTATTATGGTAGGGATGACAGGGCTAAATGCATTAAAATATTGAGTACTTGGTTGATACTGTATCATATATTGATCACGATGGTCTTATGTATTTAAATGTATTTGAAATGTAAGTGTAAAAACGGGGCTAGAGATTCTAAATTGCCATCAATATGCACTAGGAAGAGTTTCTTGCAAAAAGTGAAAATTAAAAAATAAAAAAAACTTGTTTTATATTTGATTTAGCATATTTTTTTATACACTGAAAGCCACCAATTAAACCCATTGTATGGTTGCAGAAATAAAATATAATACTATAAGTAAATGTGAAGAGGTTAAAGCATTGAGTTAGCTCAAATAAAAATAAATAAAAACAACAACTACAACATGCTGTTATACTATGCACAAAACTCACCAACGCTGATAACTTTAATTCAATACTAACCTATTGTATACAAGGCATTCAAATAATTCCGAGACATATGGGAGTAAATGGACCAGGAACATAGACAAAAACATGTGTGCTGCAACTGGGGCAGATGGGTTTAGCATAATTGAATTAAGGTTGTATACCTCACACATGGTGTGTTAGACTCAGAAATCGAGATTCATACACAGTGGAATTTAACTGTGCTTGATAAGGACTATCTTTCTCATGTTAGACCAATGATTAAGATGTTCAATGTTTTGAATACATGTGATCATTTTTGTCATAACTCTGTTTACAAAGATATGTAAATTGTTACATTGCTTTGTCTGAATAAATAAATATAAAAAAAATTCAATGTAAGAAAACAGGTGTGGAGAGGGAATCATTTTGTAATA
>WWET01001017.1:357866-368788 GCA_011038615.1 Limnodynastes dumerilii
ACATGTTTTCCCCCTTACACACATCACTTTGTACAGTTACTTTACCTGACTCCTGCTGCCTTCACCTGACTCTCCTGCAGCCTGGCCAGCACCTCACACCATGTGACTGCAGGAGTCACATGTCCTGTGATGTCAGAGGCTCCTCTCAGGGAAGGAGCAGCTGCAGCCACAGACGGAGCTTTAATCTGCTCTGTTGCTGCTCCGTTTTTTATTTATTTATTTATTGTTCCCTCCATTCTGCAAGGGGGAGTGCTGGGCAGCCAGAACCTCTCCCCTGCGTGTTCCACTGACAGAGGCTCCACAACGGAGCCTCTGGAACTGTGATATCAGGCACTCAGCTTCACAAAAACACAGTGAGGACAGTGAGCTGCCGCTGGGGCCCCTCTAAACCACGAGGCCCGTCACAAGTGTCCCCCTAGTCCCCCCCTGTCGCCGGGCCTGAAGGAAACTATATGAAGTTTGTCAGTCACAGCTCCATGTGGGGTCAGGTATCTTTTGTATAAAAGGTGCTAAGTTAAGGGTTAATAAAAAGGTAACAAGGTACATAATGTGTTTGGGGTAAGGAATAAAGTAGTGCCATGCAAAGAGCAAAGATATACACCAGGGAGATGGACACAGGACTTGGTAGAGACAGCAGCCATGTGAGAATTAAGAGAAGAGCAAGAGCTATTAGTAAAGCAATCAATAATGAAAAACATGCAAACAAGCAAACAACTTGAGGTTAAGAATGTCCATACATCTAATTTGAGGTTCCTGACCTATGCTATCTATCACGGCATTAAGTAAATTGATACCTGATATTTCATTGTACTCGTGGCTCCAAAGGGGTATTAAGGAGACCAAGGATATCATGGAAGGCACATCATTAGCCCCTTTTACATACCTACAGTCTAAACACGGTCTTAGTAGTATGGATAATTATAAATATCTATAGCTCCATCATTGGATTCGCACAGTCCCACAAGGGCGGGCTAAGTTTATCCCCCCTCCAGCTACAATCTTAAATAGATTCCAGAGTTCTTTAGGGTTGAAAGGGATTTCATTTTGGTATGGATTCCTATCAGAGCCTCGAGATACGGTAAAGTCTGCTTACCAACTACACTGGGAGCAAGACTTTGATATATCCCTAACCCCCTCAGAGTGGAGAAAAAATTTAGTGTCATAAGGTTTCTAAATGCCCAAATCATATCGAGATGTTGGTTAAGCTGATCAATAGGTGTTATTTTACTCCTGCTAGAATGCATAGTATTTGGCCATTACAACCAAAATATTGTTGGAGAGGGTGTGGGCTGGTGGGTAATATTTATAATGTGTTTTGGGACTGCCCCCGGGGTAAATTAGTTTGGGAAGAGATGTTTCAGTTTCTGAATTAACTTTTTAAATTGAATATCATTCCTTCTCTGATATTGGCTTTGCTACACGTATACTCACCAGAAATACAGAGTTCCCAAAGATACGTGATGGGGCATATATTGATCTCTACTAAGGCTACTATTGCACAAAATTCTGGAAATCCTCCGAAATACCCCAGCTGGCCAAGATCTTATCTAAAGTACAATACAGTTATGATATGGAGACTAGAAGTACTCCATACTCCATGAACCCCTCTTTGCTTACAGTCAAGTGGCTCCCCTGGACAATGTATGTGTCTGACCGTAGTAATTCCTATTTCAATTTGTTATGACATGAATACATCTAATTTGACAGAAACCCCTTGTGCTGAACAGACGGATGTGTCAGAGCCCTAGATGAACCGTTCACTGTTTGTGGTGTTTCAAGGAACTTAATCTTTTCATATTTTACTATATCAAGAGATCCTGTTCTGTTCTGTTCTGGGCTGTTACTTTCTATTGTACTGTTCTAAGGACAATTTGAGTGTACTTCCTTCCTTTTTCTACATTTCCCCTCACTCCTTTTCAACCCCGTTTTCTTTAGTTTTCTTTTTAATTTCTCTTGAACTCTAGCTACTAATTGATTGCCATGTCATTTCATGTTGATACTGCATTTCTATTCTGTATTATCATTATGGCTATTGCTGTATATTCCCCTCCCACTTTTTTTTCTGTACCCTAAAATCTTTGATAAAACAATAAAAAGCTAATGATGTTAAAAAGAATGTCCATACATCTAGCTTTTGACTTGCAGCAGGATCCGGCATACAAAATCCGGCTAAACAAGTGGAGAGTTGATTACATGGGGTAAATTAAGTAGGATCTCCCCACTGAATGAAGATGGAAAAGATCTCCATGTGTTAAGGTCGGTCAGTTGATTGTGAGAAGCCAGCATGATGATGGTTTTTCCTAGAGCACTCTGGCAGGCGTCACTGGTCTTATTGTTACATACACGTTGTGGGGCCAGATGTAGAAGCCAGGTCCACCCAGTTTGGAAGTCAAATGTTATCTAGGCCCAAGGATGCACAGAAATCCGAGGTATCTGATGGTGTGCGCAAAGCGAAGATTATCCCTTCTTTAAGGACCAAAATGGAAAGTGGATAGCCTCAACTGTATATGATATCTTCCAGGTGCAAGGCTTCTGTAAAGGGTGTCAACATCCAATGCTGCTATAACATACGCCAGCAGAAAACTTGAAAGATTTGTATCTCATGTCCCATGAACTCCAATTCTGGAGAGGCACAAACTTGCCTTAGGATGTCTTCTTTTTGTGTGAAGTAATGTAATCTGCAGATGATGGGAGAGGTGATAGCAAGGCATCTCAATCTAAGAGCTCTGTGGAGATGATTGAATGCAATGGAGTTGTTAGGGTTCAGGCTGAGAAGTTCCTCTAATATTTTTGTGAGGGCGGCTTGCAAGCCCAGTTGTGCAATATCCTCGGAAATTCCTTGCACACGCAAATTGTTTCAGCATCCCCCATTGTCCAAATCATTGATTTGAATTTCACATATTCCTGTTTAGTTACTCTAAAACATTTCTTTCATCTGATGCATTAGGTGGTCCACGGATAACTCGCCATTTTCAAGATCAGATAGATTGTATATTTCTTACTGTAGAGATGTAATTTCTTGTCTAAAAGAACCCCTAGATTAGTCCTGAGAGCCAGCATATCTTGTCTGGAGGGTAAGGATTAGACAGGAGCATAAATATCTTCAATTTCCTTTTGTGCAAATAAAAAGTTTGGGGGTTATTACGGCCAGGGGTTGGGTGTCTGGCACATTTTGCAAGGGAGAGGGAACTGGTGGGGCCATATTGGTCGTAATTCTTGTAAACGGCTGGACTGGGGGGTGCCAGTTTCTTTATGGGGTTGGAAGTTTTTTCTTTGCCATATGGAGAATGTGGAAGGGAAGGTATAAAGAGTGGAGCAGGCTAGTGTAAGCTTGAATGGATGCTATAGAATATGTAGAGGTTACATACAGGGAGGATGTATTCATATGTTAGAGCAACATGTTAGCAAGGGCATAAAGGAGGGGATATTTTCATATGTTAGAGCAACATGTTAGCAGGGGCATAGCTAGGTCTTGTGATACTGAATATAACCATTGACATCACAGTAGTCTGTCTTGCTTCGGTGGCCTGTTCAGATATATATGGCCTGTAGAGCCAGGACCCAAGAAGGAAAAAGGGCGCCGGATGAGAACAATCCCCATTACAATGTTGGGTCAGGAAGCTGATCTCTTTCCAGTCCTGACACACACAAGTTCAGGCCTGCAGAAGGAGTTCACGTAAGAGCATGTGTTCGAGTACCCCCGACATATATTTCTTGTCAGCAGATGTTGGACACATCTCCTGAGATGGGACATGGAGGTCTCCAACAGGGATAGTGGTGGAAGGAAAAGGCCAGGGCAAGGTGGTTCACCCCACGACTAGGTCACACACTCTAGGTAACGCAACATTGCCACTCCGCGCCCAAAGTTCTCTGCCCGGACTCAGCTAATGGTAGTGAGAGTCTGTTAGTAGAATACTTTTCCTTGGTTAAGGGTATTAGTATTTTATTTTAAGGTACTTTGGCCTGAATTAGCACGGAGCCCATTGCATTTTCCTACTACAACCTCACTGCAAATAAATATATAATACTGAAAGGAGTGAGTAAAGTAAACGTTTAGCAAATTTTATGAAAAAATTAAGGGCATAGAATTAATTTAAACAGCAGAAGTAGAGGTAAGGCTTACCACCACATACAGGTTCACTTTTACCACTGATAAACAAACAGCTGATGGCAGATTAGCATCCATCATAGTTTTTGTGATTTTCAAGATTTTTCTAAGAATATACATTATTTAATTAACAGAACCATTATTTTTTAATTTTAGATGATGGTACCCATAACCTTCTATTTTGCTGCACCAAGTTTCACTGCAATCAAGCTATATCTGTAGTTCTCATTGAGACTTCTGCACCTGTCAATAGGAGGAGGCAATTGCTGTACATTCAGGGCCTGATCCTGAGTTTTAGCAGATGTGCTAAAACGTACTATTCAGAGGCGCGTGTGTTTAGAAACACGCACCTCTGAATTGGTCGCATAAAAGCCGGCCTTGGAAAAAAAAAAAAGCAGTCAGAGCTTTAATTGATCCAACTGCAGTGTGTTTGTTTTAAACCAACATAAATAAAATTAACCCCTTCCACCGGAAAATCCGCCACCCCACACACATATAAATAATAATTCCTGTCCCGTAAGGGCATGCTGATGATTGTAGAACTACAATCACCAGCATGCCCATGGATGCCAGGGCAAGTGCCAACATGCCCTGCCAGCCAGGGCCTGCAGCGCTTGGTAAATGTCCCCATTAAAAATAAAAATAAATCTACTGCCAGCAAAAAAAAAACAAACAAAAAAAAAAAAAACTTTTTTTTTTTTTACCAAGAGTTTCCAACATAGTTGAATGAAGATGTTACTGTTAAATATATAAAAACATATTTAGTCAAACGTAACTAAATATTATATACCTACATTTTTAAGCTGTAGATTTTGAGATAACTGTTTGCAATACATTAAATATTTAATAAAAACATAGGACTGGAACCAGCCTTCCAATGAGGTCCATGCTAAATCTAGCCTTCTGTGCAAGCACTTGGGAGACCTCTCCCCTCATTTGCAGGTTTCACTCTGAGGACCTTTCTGTAAGATCTGCAATCCATCCCCACTTAAAACAAGGACGAATCAGAAGTCTGGATAAGATGTCATACGCAGAGCTGTAAAATTTAAATGCTCAACCACTTCATGCTGTCAGATAGGGTGTTCTTGGGGCAAAGGGTTTGTGTTTTTTTTTATTTTGGCGGGGTACTGTGTTTTATTTTTTAAAAATAACCAATTAACTTTTTTTTTTTTGTTTGCTTGTTAAGCAGCTACCGGACTGCACTACATGGAGTATTTAAATGGGAAAAACGCCCCTTTTCTCATTTAAATATCCTTTCTACAGGCGTAGTGCAGTCGGATGCGAACACAGACGTATGGGTACACTTGCGCCCATCTTTCTGTGCGCGCTCCCGATCTGGGCATGCTAAGTGCTCATTTTTGCTGCGCTTCCGTCTGAAAAAAAGACGGAAGAGCAGCTTTGGATGAGGCCCTCAATCAACACCATTATGCCAGCTGTATCATTGCCATTAGGATTAGTACATGTCCATTATTGAAACTGTCTAATAAAATGGTGATCAGTTAACCTTTTCACAATTTTAGTACCAGCATGTTAACTGTCGACATTAAGGCCATCGAAACAGCAAATCACACCAACATCTTTACCGGTTTAGATAATACTAGAAATAAATAAATATTACATTTGGAATGAGTTGCACATTATTTAAAAAAAAAATTAAAAAATTCAATAATACACTAACAAAGGCAACTGCCACAGAACATATTGAGGATCACTGTTCATTTAGGCCGCACATATACGTGACTACATTAGAAAAGATAAAAGCATGGTTTTAGTGGTTAAGAGTGGGCTTCAGCTTTATTTGTATAGTGACTTGTGTAAGCCAAAAACAACCACAGAAATGGAATTCCTATTTACTGATAAATTTTATCCTCTCAAATTTCATAATACATTTTTTACTTTTAGGATGGTTACATTTAAAAAATCTAAATTCATAAAATTGGAGTGGTATGACAACCCTTTTTTAAAAAGTTTTTAGTTTAAAATAAGTTAAATAGGCAAATAAAACACGGACATACAAGCATATATGTCTGGTGTTATTTTTTTTTTCTTTTAAGCACTTAGGTGTTCACATTAAGAGTTCTTTTCATTAACAGTTTGCAAGTATTCCAAAAGTTGTTCCTTTATGTATTTTTTATTTATTTGTATTTCTTTGTGTATTTTTTTTTTTTTTTTTTTTTTTTTTTTTTTTTTTTTTTTTTTTTTTAGAAGTGACAAAGTGATAAAAATATTCAGCCATTCAGCCATCGTACAGAACTTAGTTACATACGATGGCATTTAAGCACAAAGGGGCTGTGCTTCCCCTTTGACAGCTAAGGTGGGGGGGAGCATGTAAAGTGTCACCATCCACTTCCGAGCGAATCAGCGGTCGGACGGGCCGCTGAGCCACAAGTGTAATGTATGGCAGCGTAAATCACAATGTTTATGACCAAGAGAGGGGAGTTAAACACCCCTGCATGTACGGAAAAATGCAGGGTGTGGATCCAGTCCATTATTTGTAAAAGCTGATTCAAAGTCATTGGCATTTATAGTTCTATTTGTTTGGAGGAATAAAACTTTTTTTTTTTACCCTGTCCATTATACTGAAAATATATCCATAATATGCAACAGATATATATTTTTTTAATTTGCTGAGTTTAATAAAAGCAATAAGTCATTTAGCTTGAATAATCCATACTATATACATACACAGATGTAAATCAGTCCAAAGCCCAATTAGGTGACTTACTCATTAATTTGCTTGGAAAGCGCTGCCGCAGTCCCATGTTGCCCATAGCAACCAATTAGATTCTAGCTCTCACTTTCCTATTCCTTACTAGGGAATGTCAGCTAGAATCGGATTGGTTGCTATGGGCTACATCTCTACTTTTCCAATCTGGCCCTTAGGGTCAGGCTGTGGGGGGAAGGGAGGTTAGGGTAATGTAAGGGGAGGGTTAGGGTAAGGATTAGGGTACATTAATACTCACCATTCGCAGCTCCATCTTCTTTCTTCGGTAGATGAATTGCTTCTCCTCTGTGAAAAAAGGATATTCTCAGCAGCAAGAAACACACATAAAAGCTATGACCTATTTTTGGAAGTTTAGCAACTCTGAGCAAATCCTGCGAAAGCTCAGACTTTGACCCTGGAGTATGTTGTTTTTCCAATGGAAAACTCAAGTTGTTACAATCAATGGTATTTGGCAAATTTTAGCTATAATTTTATCTTGATTACTAGAAAGAGCATTATATAGGAAGTTTAGATTTCTGAGTTTGACCAAACGAGTTATTTAATATGCAACAAAAGCCAAAATACTCCTTTATAACACTTTCCCCCTCTCTACTTGCCTTATCTTGCCAATTTTATGTCTTGTGGCTACTGAGCATAACATAACATAGATTAAAATTGAATTAGTACATATCAGAGAAAAAAAAAATAGAAAAAGTCACCCCTGCACTCTTGCATTAACCAGTAACTTTTATATTTAAAATAAAAGTCAGAGATTTGTTATACAATATATATTGTGTAACATTCATTTATTCAGAATGAATTTAAAAAAGACAAACAATTCTTACCCTTCCCAATATATTTATCACAAAAAATATGTGGCTAGTTTAATATCAAAATATATTAGTTGTTTTTTGCTCTAAAATACCTTTATACTCAAATGCACTATTAGTTGACACGATTAAAAAAAAAAAACAATATTCCATTTTAATGACACATTAGGATACTTAAGTCTTCTACACATCTGATGAAGGCAGGAACATCTGCCTTCATCAGATGAATGAAGGCAGAAACATCTGCCTTCATTATTATATTGATAAAAGTTAGTGTTCCTCTAGACAAAATACTGAATGAATGGATATAATTATCATTTTACTGAATCACAGCATGCAGATCACAAATAATAAGCACACTATGTAAGTAACTATTCTCTAACACATACCTTAGAACTCTAGTTCTTAATGAAATGAGGTTTATCAATTTTTACAAAAACAATTCAAACTGATGTACAGTATATTTTTTATACTTTGAATTATATTAGAACCAGACTTGTGTGGAAGCATACCTCATTTAGATCCTTTTGTTTGGTAGCTAACGTTGGCTTTTATTCAATTAATAATTATAGTTAGCCTAGCTGAGTATTACATTTAAACAACAAAAAAAAAGAAAAAATGGAGATTGCACTGCAAAGTTAAGTAAAGAGCCTTCAGGACTTGGAAAGGATTCCTATATGACTCATTTTCACGTTGAATAAATGAACAATCCTTGTTCTCAGTGAAAGCTCACACCCTTTGTTCAAATATGGCCTCACTGTATAACAATATGTTGAATATTCTTGAGATTATTTCTAGGCGTCTTTCAAAGATACTAAGGTGCTACATTCAACAAATATTCATCTAATAAATTTAAAAGAGCAGATATTTCATGTATTCCCAAAATTTAGACAACATCAATAGTGGAAATACAAGTTATATGCATATATAACCTATATGCCCAATAATAAAGCTCTTTATTTCTCCTTAATTGTGCTCAAATTATCAGACAAGGCTCACTATGCCCCAAGTTAAAGTCATTTATGCAATCATAATACTGGCCAATATGACTAATATCTATATATCCCAATAAAAGAGCTTTATATTGCTTATGATAAAGCTTTTTTTTTTTTTTTTAACAGAGAAGGTTGTAATATTCTAAATATAATAGAGTCTATATGATATATTCAACTTTATGAGGAAATAAAGGGGTCTGTTAAAGTAATAGCTACATGGCGCAGTATTATGAGTGCATATGGAGCTCTATTATGGGGCCATATATAACATTATGGGGTGTATACAATCTTATTAGGGTAATAGGGAGACATTTAGAGAAGAAATGTAAGGAAACATATACTATAGAGGGTAGTGAACCTGTTTTCTGCCAAGGGCCATTTGGATATTTGTAACATCATTTGCGGGCCATACAAAATTTTCAACTTAAAAATTAGCCAGCTATATTTTGTCAAAAATGTAATTAACTCACCCCTAATGTGAGCTTTGTTAGAAAAAGACTGTGGCGGCCCACACGCAGGGGTCCCCCAAATCAGGGTCACAGCTGAACCAAGGAGCAGATCGGGAATCTTAAACCTGCAGGACTCCAGAGCCCTCCTCAGGAGCATTGGAAGCAGGCAAAGTGATTTTGCAGCTTAGTACACCAGAGCACGTCCGGAAGCCAAGCCACACCCCCGATCGATTCTGCCTGCAGAGGGCCAAACAAAATGATTATTTGGCCCTCGTATCAGAGGTTCCCTACTCCTGCTGTAGAGCATAGTTTTATTCTAGTCAATTATATTGAATATTTCCCTTACAATGTTTAGGTTTTTATTTTTCTTACAGTTTTATGAAATAATTTTTGTAATTAAGCTACATATTTTTCTGGTAATCTATCTATATAATAGACATTCTGCTCCTCACCGTTATACGCATGCGCATAAGCGTCCACACATTGGGACACTACGGCGCATGCCCAACGGTGAGGGGCAAAAAAAACAACTTTAAAGAAAAAAAAACACACACATTTCCCCCTCTCCTTTTACTTACCTTTAGCGCCAGCAGGCAGCTCCCAGTACCTTCCCACACTGAAGAAGTTCTTGTCACATCCAAGATGGCGGCTGGGCTCCTTCCTATGGACCCCTGTCGCCATCTTAAATTCCTAAATGCAGAAGTAAGGTGCAGAATGTGGAGATGGTGGCAGCGGATGAGGGAGCCGTTGCTGTCATCTCCACATTCTGCACCTTACCTCTGCATTCAGAAAGTTCATGTCACATTCAAGACATCTTTGATGTGGCAGGAACTTCCAGAATGCAGAGGTAAGGTGGAAATGGCAACAGCCTCCTCTGCTACCTAACAGGGACAGGCTGTTTCTAGGTAGCAGAGGCGGGACTCGCCACCGCCATCTTAAGAATACTGGGGGGCTTGAACACATGGTGGGGGGATACTGGGGGGGGGCTGGAGACATGATGGGGATACTGAGGGAGGCTGGAGACATGATGGTCGAATACTGGGGACAGACTGGAGCCCCATGATGGGTGAAACTGGGGAGGCTGGAAACACATGATGGTGGACCCTGGTGGGGGGATGGAGAGACATGATGGGAATACTGGGGGGGTGGAGACACGATGGGGGAATACTGGGGAGCTGGAGACACATGATGGGAATACTAGGAGCTGGAATGACATGAATATGACATAACATGAATAGGAAATGGATGAAAGAGGCTGGAGAGAAATGAATGGGCAATATTTTTACCGTCTTTATGACGGGTTTTAGACTAGTAATAGTATAATTTCTAAACGTAGTTGCATGGAAGGATGTGGAAACAATGAGGGAGGTGCTTATAAATTCATTGTACAAGGTGTTAGTTCATGATAAGACCTTTGCATTGCTTTTGTTCTGAATGTAATCTTTCTTAAAGCAACAACAGATTGATAACATCATCATGTTAGTAAAGTTATTATTAGTTTAAACTAACATGCTATTTCCATTAACAAATCTCAATTACAATTGTGAATGTTCTGCTTTCGATCTAATATGCTTTTCCGGTTACATCTTAGAAGTCTCGTCTGCTCTGATTAACATTTACTGGTAATGGTGATGAGATTAAAAGCTCTGTCTCGTCACAAATGTTACTAAGCCTTCTGTACAGAACAAGAGTGGTATCTTAATTATGTTCAGTCTATAGATGACAATTAGAGAATTATCACAAGAACGCAAACATCAAAATATATTTGAAAGATAAACCTCTGCTTAAGAAACGTGACACAATGTAAGTTAATATTCTCTGTATTAAATACCATTA
>WWET01001017.1:369193-395841 GCA_011038615.1 Limnodynastes dumerilii
AGGTTTAGTTCACAATATAGCTATATTGGGTTAAGCTCACATGCCCAGCATCAAGGCACCTCCTGTACTGGTCACTTTGGTCCTTGGTTGCACCCCTATATTTATATATACACTTGCACATATTTAATTTGTTGAATAGAAGCTCAGCTATTTTTCTTGCTACTGTTTAGTTTTATTTGGGAGTCTGACCACATCCCAAACATGGCCTCTGCAGGCTATTCAAATGCAGGTAGTGTCTTAACAGAGACCTCCTGTGTACACATATAGCAAATGGATAGGGACTCACCTACAGGAGGTGCCTTGACGCTGGGCAGGTGAGCTTAACCCAATATAGCTATATTGTGAACTAAACCTAAAAAAATTATAATTCAATAAATAAATAAATGAATAAATAAAAATAAAAAGGGGAGACAATAAGGGAAAAAGATCACCAGCTCTAAGATGTAGTATTTCAATGACACGTGATAATATAAACGGCAGATAATTAAATTGTAATGCCTAAAACAGTCAGATAGAGTATGAGGTCAAATAAAGTATATGGTCAAGTAAAGTATAAATTCAAATAAAATAAGATTCAATTCAGTAAGGATTCCACAATGAATAAATGAAAGTGTAGGAGCGTGGTCCTATTAGTACAATAGTAAAATTGTAGGTGTTTAGGGCGCACACCCAAATGAACACACACCAAAAAACGGAAGAAACGGTATGAAAATAAACTTTTACTAAAAGTAAAGAGAGCATAAAATATGCATACTACAGATACACAATAAACAAGCTTTTTATTATTAGCTTATCCGTGCCGGGCTCTCTCAATCACAAGCTCTGGAGGGCTGGTTCAGACTACCGTCGTAGCCGTTTCCTTTTCTCCAGATCCTGCTGTTTGGTGTTGGGGATGAAGGTTTCCACGGGAAGAGGGTAGTAGGTTAAAACAATGGCGGCAATGTTGACTGGACCCAACACATTTCGTCCTGTAGCAGTATTCGCTAGTTCAGACTTCTTCAGGGGAAATATCAAAGTGATAGTGTGAGTTCGGGTGCGCGCTTATATACCCTCCTGATCTGTTGCGATTGACAGTTCACACAGGGAGAGGTGTCCGAGCGGTAAAAGTATGCGTGCCGGGTTTTACAAAGTTTAGTGAGGTATTAGAAAGCGTTATTCTGTTCTTGCGTGTAGTGCTGAAGGAGAAGTTCATAGACATTTGTAACAGCATCAGGGAAAAAAGACAGCGAGTATCAGTTACGTCTGTGGAGATAGAGGCTCATTGTGATTGGTTCTGATCTTCCATGTGGCTGTTTGTTTGTAAACACAGTCATTGCGCTTGTAGTTAAAATCTGATACAATCTAGTATTACTAGTGGAATTATTTTTATGTGGGACTGGGTGGAAAAAAGGCAGTTTGCTGCGTCCACGATGCATCAATTGGATGAATGCACAGAGCACAGAGATCGAGAAAAAACAATATATCGCGGAGAGAGGGAAGTTAGAGTGAACAAAAGGAATTAGAGTTAAACATATTGTTAAGTTTGTGTTTTAGCATGGTTTTAGCATGGCTAGCGTGGTAATTCAAAAAGGCATAGTAGGGGTTGTGCGGCCAAACTGGTCTAGGGTAGCAGGATATATATATCTGTATTTTATTTTAAAATTGCTAAAAAAAAATTATTGCTAGTATCCCATGCTCAACTTTGTGACATTTGTCAAATGTATTCTCAAGTATTGCTATTGTTATACAACATATGAAAGGACAATATCTATGGACCCTTCCACAGCAAATATACTGTATATAAAAATTCTATACTTTAAAAAATGTTTTAAAAAAAATAATTAGACAAATAAAGAGGAAAAAGATGCGGGTTTGGAAAAGTAGAGATGTTGCCCATAGCAACCAATCAGATTTTAGCTGACATTCTCTAGTATGTAATAGAAAAGTGAGAGCTAGAATCTTATTGGTTGCTATAGCCAACATCTCCACTTTTCCAAACCCGCAGCTCAGTAAATCTTGCCCCATGTCAGCGTTGTTCACACAGAGCAATAAAGCTGGCCCTAAGGGTTAATGGCTCTTGGAAATTGTATGAGTAGCAGAACAGTGTCTGCTTAGATAAATTGAGTACAACTTCATCAACATTGTTGGTCCAGTGTGCGGAGGTACTATAGTTAGCCCACATGGTATCTCTACCACCTGCCACTTATACAAGTGCGAAGATCCATTAACACAGGAAAGTAGAGGCAAAAACATATTTTTACCTATTTGCAGGGCCCTTCTATCTATCACACACACACACGCACACGCACACGCACGCACGCACACACACGCGCACACACGCACACACACACGTTTCATGGATTAATGGCACTCGGAACAAGTGAATGCTGTGGCCCCCAACCCTGTCCTCCTATACTCTAGTGTGCCAGGGAGTGGGATGAACATGTTTCCTAACATTTGCAGGCTAAGAGGAAGTGATGTTTTTACTTGAATGAATATTGATTGTTGGGTTCTCCTCTTTGTGTCTCATGTTGATTCTTACTACACTGAAAGTCTGTGGAGAAAATGAAGATAGCCATTACACATCTCCCTTCCCCCCATTACATATGTCCCTTCTTCTGATACATATCTGCTTTCGGTCTCTCCCCCCTAATGACATACCTGCCTTATTGTGCTCCCTCTCCAATACACTTGTTCCTCCCTGCACCCCCTCCATACACATGGTCCCCTTTACATTTACACATCTCTCTCCCTACCCTCAGTCCATTACATACCACCTTTTCCTGTCTCCCTTACATTACACATCTATGGACATGGCACACTATAAAAGGCACATGTGGGGTATATTATGGGTCTGGGAATGATACATACTATAATATGTGTTTTATATTAGGGTTTGGGAATGGCACACCAGATACAGTATATAGTGTGCCATTCCCAAACCCATAATATACCCCACATATATTATAATATGTGTCATTCAAAGACCCATTATGTTCCCTACTTGTGCATTACATAAAATATATAATACATTTAATATCTAATATTACATTCCATACTAGTACATACTTAATATTATTTCACATGTAATACTAGTATATAGGAATCTGGAGATGGCACTTGGCTATGCTCTGCAGCACCTTTAGTCTGCCAGAGCCCGGAGTACAAGCTCCACCCTTGCTACTCCTCTGCATACACAAATTTCAATGCATCCCCCTGAAGTCTGGCACCCTAGGCTGCAGTCTTGTTGCCCTATTGGCTGATCACCCCTGCCCATGTGCATGACTATGGGAACCTCTGTCTGTGTGTAACACTGATGAATACATGGACCCCTCACACTGTCACTTCATGTAAAATGTTGGGAAAACTTTCTCCCTTGTTATGGTAATTGCCCTGTGGAATTCGTCTTCTAGTGTATGTCTGTCTAGCCAACAAGCCAATGAAGCCACACCCCTTTTCACAACGCTCACAAAGCCACGCCCCTGACAGAGACAGGAAGCAGGAAATACAAGACTCGAAAGATCCACATTTTTTGTGAAAATTGTGTTTTGCCTCTATTACAGATCCGAATTTGGTGGGAGGAACTGAGGCATGGCTCAGTTCAACACGGAACCCCAAAATTTGGATCTGTCGGATTTCACAGAATCCAAGCTGCTCATCTCTAGTACTCCCATAGCTATATTAAGAGAGATAAAATCAGTTATCTCATTCTTTTAAAGCATACAAAGAAAGAGACCAGTTTCATGAATGCCTGTAGAATACTGAGAAAGCATGGAGCAAGTTAATGACATCTATCTTGCCTAGCAATGCACTAAAAATACTTAAGGCATCAGGCTGAATGACTATACAGCTATCCTAACATATACCAATATCACATAAGTGACACACTGCATGCATTATCTTATCACGGCACAGCAGAAAATGTAGGAGGAACAACAAGAAGAAACAAGAAATTAGCTTTTTTTCAGACAAAACAGTCTGTGTTAATCTAAAACAAACCAATTTTGCGATATTTTTAGAGTGACACACCCAGCTTTCTCTTATTCATACTAGTTAAGTAGTAATTAAATATGACTCACCTTCCAAGAGGCAACTCCATACAGAAGAATATTGTTAGTTACCATCTCCTGGCTAAACATGGCAACGTTTTTAATTGCACCAGTGGCACAAAAAATGATATGAAGTTTCGAAGACTTGAATTAAAAGCAAATGGTGTTTCAAAAAATCTGTTGTATTAATATGCATTCCGTAGTTTTTATATAAACAAAAGGAGTACTATTTATTGATCAAGCAGTGTGGTCCTCAAAAAAGACCTTCAAATAAGCTTTACTTTGAATTTTAAATTGTACACACATTTATTGTTAATAAATATTGACAAATTGGAAATACTACAACAGAATGTATTTCTTTTGTATACGCTTCCTTTCTTGAGTTCTTAGATCCACAGATAGGATCGTAGCAGCCATATATTAAGTGCGCTAAAGCCTATGTTCACAAATATTCAGGTAAACATTACACAGAGGACCAGAAAAATAAAAACAAAATATAATATCTAATATTTTTATTAATTGCCACTAAAATCAGAAAAGTTGTTAAAAGTCAAATATCCAGTACTTTCAGTAGATAGTTGCAGGCATATCAAGGTATCTTGAATGCTAAATATGTAGCGCTTATGTACATACATAATAATAGTGGTCCGGATCCAGAATTAAGACAGTCAGGTCACTTATGCATGCAAGGTGCATAAGTCGCCTGACTTGACTGGAGAGCGCATGCTCTCCAGATGTTACGCTAGGTACCCTTTCCTAGGAAATGGGCTGTGCTTCCCCTCCACCCCAGGCAAGGGGGGGGGGCATGCAAAGCGTACAGTGTGGGAGGGGGCTTCCGGTTGCTGCGGATCAGTGGTCGTACGGACCGCTGATCCACACTACTGATTTAAGGCAGGCTAATGTCAGCATATGCTGCCATAAGTCCGCAAAAGAGAGGGGAGTGACAGGGGCCATCCACTCCCCTCTCTGGGCGTCTGGATCCAGTCCTGTTAGACAATTCATCAGCATATAGGAAAACTAAGCAAAAGGTTATACTTATTCACTTCATTAATGCTGTTCTGTGGATTCCGGACTTATTCCAACAATCGAGGGAGGAGACAGTTATGAAGCCTTAATCTATTCCTTCTTTCCAGAGATAAATATAAAATCCTTTACTTCTGTATATATCTTTAAGAAATTAGTTTTGTGTGTCTTTTATTTAAAATCTGGTATGCATAAACCACTCGTTATTTCTCCACAAAGGTTGTAGTGCATCTCACTCTTTTTTACTGAAACACTAAAGCTGTCCATACACTGGGGCGGTTACTAATCACAGCAAGAGGAACCCCGATAAACAGGACAATTTGCCACCAGGAAAAGGTCCTATTATTGAAGCCAAACACCTCTCCTGCTGGGACCGATAATCCTAGCAAAAGAGAGCCACTCGCAGGAAAGGGAGCTGATCAGTTAGCTGATTTGATTGGCTCAGCTTAAAATATCAGGCGTTACCATTGGATATAAATTAAACATGTCAACAAATCTTTTGAAAAAGTTTCAGGCGTTTGAAAAATGTATTCTGCCCACTGACTACAGCAATTCACTTAGATGAAAGACTTTCCTTGCACTAATAACTTTTTTTTTTTCTTATATACACACATATACATACACACACACACATACAACTTTCAATACTTACTAATAGTAATTATTAATAACATATATACAAATACAAAAGGGAGGCCCCAACACTCTTGCAATTACCCAGCAATAAATTATAACTTTCTATCTTTAAAATAAAAGTCAGAGAATTAGTTACATACATCTGCAGTTACATGATAAGCCACCAGCCACTTACAAGGCTTCTCTGTTTGGTGGACCTAACTCTAAAAAAATCAGATTCCCAACTTTGGGTCATACATCATGTATTTTTAAATTGAGAGCTCACCTCCGACAGAGAACCCCAAGTCTCCAAAACAGTCACTCTGAAACAGCATCCCAGACACGCTTTAAAACAAAAATCCAGAATGGAGGTTGCTCAAATCAATTTATAAGGTAATATAGAGCAGGTGCTGTAAGGTAAGAGGAATTTACACAAATACAAAAGGGAGGCCCCACCACTCTTGCAATTACCAAGCAAACAAATTATAAACTTCGATCTTTAAAATAAAAGTCAGAGAATTAGTTTACATACATCTACAGAAACAAGATAAGCCACCAGCCACTTACAAGGCTTCTGATACCGCGTTCACATTGCCACTGCCTAAAAAGCCGGCTTTTTAGGCAGGGGGCAGAATTTTGAAAGTGTCAAAGTGGTGCGTTCAGACTGAGCTAAAAGCACCAGCTTTTTATTTATTTATTTTTTTTAGAAGCTGGCAGCAGGGAAAAAAGCCGGCTTTTTAGCTCAATCTGAACGCAAAAAGCCGGCTATTGAAAAAGCCAGCAGAAACCCTTCTTTTTAGCTGGGTCTAAGACCCGGCTAGAGAGACCCGGGGTTTGCGTTCATATTGCCAAAAAAATCCGGGGTTTTCATGAAACCCGGCAATTTCATGAAACCCCCGGCTTTTAGGTGGTAATCTGAACGGGGTATCAGTTTCTCTCTCTCCCTATACATATAGGGGAGCATGTTCTGGGCCTTCCACTGGATGGATTTGAATGACTTATGCAGAGCAGGGATGGAGCAGGGCTTATAGAAAAGAGGGTGTGGTTTGAACAAATATGGTTTAGTAGTGAGCAGAGTTTGGTCAGAAGGTGGGCATAGCCTATCCTGACATTATTAACAAAAACTACATATCGTCAAGCTGCTTGGTTGCAATGCAAGTTGCACATATAACAGTCTATCACGGTACCCACAATTTTCGGATTTTAATACGCACCTGTATGGGGCACCTATAAAAATTCACTATATAAATTGGCAGAATTAGGAAAAAAAATAATGCAGACTTCGCGTTTAACTTAATCAGGCCCATAGTGTACACCGTCCCAGATATTAATACATGACCAATGAACTATTGTAGAGGTAAAGATAGAAACTGCACACAGGTTTATATTCTTGACCTACAGGTTCGGAGTGAGAAAGTTAGTGCCAGTGTTACACTTTTATTGATCTATGCTGTAGGGTAAACCAACTAAATAAATCTTGTCTTCTCTTAATGTCAATATTTACATGTTTGTCTTGAGTCTATTTGTATATTGATTAAGAGTTCTCTCATAGGAAGTATCATTTCCTTCAATCTCTTTCTTAAACAGATGCATCACCAAGAGGATTACTGTTTTAGTCATGTGAACATCCTTGCCTAGGAACAAAAAAAATGCTGCATTAAGTAAAGTTGTGTGGAATTAATATGTGATTTTTGTGTATAGACTTGTAACTGAACATAGTCAATTTGTCATTTTTCTCTCACACGCCAAAAACATGCTGTTAGGTTAATTGGCTGCTGACTAAATTAACCTTTGTGTGTGTTTAGGGAACAAAGAATGTAGCTCCATTATATAAAATATTATCTGTAAAGTGCTATGTAAACCGATAGTGCAATATAAAAACCTGTTAATAAATAAGAAAAAATGACTCGATATATAGTAATATGTACACTGTAATTCTTTTCATTGCAAGCAGTGAACTACAGTATCAATCAGTATAATCAATAAAAAAAAGTAACTTGTGATTTCATTCAATTTAAAAAACATTTTTTAATCGTTTATTTATAAAAGGTATTAAATATACAAGCAATAAATACAAAAAAACCTCAAAAATGACTATTTAAGGGTGTTACTAGGTACATACTTCATTAAAGTCTGAAATCACACCACTGACCAAACAATTTTTCGTGCAAAAATCTTTCAATAGAATGTTTAATGTCATTCACATGGGTGTGGTTTACCGATACACTTTGCGACACATCGTACATTCTGACAATGCAGCCGCGACACCAGAGATTTTTTCGCTCTAGGTAAGATTTTCCCCTAACCCTCCCCTTCTATAAGCCTAACCCTAGCCCTCACCAGAGTCCAACTCTTCATGTCCCGAAGCCTAACCTTAACACACCACTCTCCAGCAACCTAACCCTAACCAGAGCAGGTACCTTGTCAAAATAAGAAATATTAAAAAGTTAGACTTTAGGCTAGATCATAAAAAATTACCTCTTCCTGTCCCGAAGCCTAACCTTAACACACCACTCTCCAGCAACCTAACCCTAACCAGAGCAGGTACCTTGTCAAAATAAGAAATATGAAAAAGTTAGACTTTAGGCTAGATCATTACCGAAAATGGGCTGTTCGTGTTGGTAACTACATCCCTATTCATACCAGGCCAGACAGTCAGATATATAAATAAACTAGTGTGGGGTTCCTCTGTACTATGCACCCAGCACTATGGTTTACATGCCTTGTGTTGGATGAACACTTCCTGAGACCCCTGTTTTGCCCTAGTTTATTACTCATCCATATTTAGCTTTTAATCCAAAGGCTGGGCAAAAGGAAAAAAAAGAAAGCACCGCAAACACACCTGTATAGCAGGCTCACTCATCGCCAAATGATATTCAGCATTATTGCGCTGTGTATATATACAACAGTTGTTCCCATGCCCATAAACCCATTACAGCGCTAAAAGACATATGGTGCTATTGTTCCATTTGGGAAAATTAATAGCTATCAGGAAATCATGATGTAAGGATTGGGCACTATGCACTGCGGTTCATGTTACCAGTAATTGTCCTGACAGTTTTAAAAAATGTACTCATGTTGTGGCATACATTTTAATGCAAAAGAAACATTATTAGATAATCTGCCAAGGGGCAGATTTAAGGTCATGGAGGATCAGCTATAGGTAAAATAAAAAACATTAATAAGAGCAGTACAAATATATCATGTGGGTGTGCTCATGTACAATAAAATACTGCATAATCAGCATATTAGCCAGGTAAGTGTGCACCCACATTATGGTTTGTCCATCTTTACATCATATTGCAGCATTGGGAGAAGTGTCTTCTAGGACAGGGGTTCTTAACCAGTGGTACAATGCCAAGTACTACTGTTGGTACTTGGTACTTGAGAACCAATGTTCTAGGATAATGATGTAAAAAAAGAGTATGTATTGTCACCAAATAGATTTTTTCCGTATGATAATAAGGTTTTCCATAGGTCAAGGCCTTCTCAATCACTAGATCGGATCCTGATGAAACATAAATGAAGTTGTTCATCCAATATTTCATAAATTATGTGTACAGCATATTACTGAAACTGTACAGGACAGTAGCTACAAATGGAAGAATTTTCTCTAACTATAGAAAATTCATGGAAACTATTTAACCTCCAGCCTTTCCAGCTTGCTATTTAGCAGGATTGGTTGGTTTAAGTATATAAAAAAATAATAATAATAAAATGATGCTGTGACTACAGGCATGATGCTGAAACTTCTTTAAAAAGGGCCTATTATGTATAGTACCCTAAATGGAATAGGGGGGGTCGCTAAAATTGGTCCCTCTTAGAGCTAAGTCGGTGGAGGATCTTGGATCTATTGACGATGACACCTGGGATCGTATGTACAAGGGATGCCGCACCTGCGCTTCCAACAAATACATTTCTACATTTTACATAGGGTTTACCAGACACCTCTTACTTTGCACAAATTGGGACTCCAGTCCTCTTCGGGCTGCCCTAAATGCGGAGATCTCAGCACGGGTTTCTGGCACATGTTATGGTCTTGCCCACTAGTTTTCAGATACTAGCTAGACAGGATTGCATTTGCATTACTGCTCAGGAATTGCCACAGTTGGATTCCTCCTTTGTATTATTCGGATCCTCACTAGAGGAAATGTTCAATCCAATTTTGTATAAATATGTAATCAACCTCTCCACATTGGCTAAGGTTATTATTGCCCGATCCTGGATGGCGCCTGACCCTCCCATAGTACAACGCTGGATAGCCTTTTTTAATGAAACAGTGGGGCACAAACGGTATCTATATACACACAGAGAAGGGCCCTCCATAAATACCACAAGATCTGGGCAAGATGGGGTGAATCTCAATATGGAGAATCTATAGAAGACCCAGCCTGATTTGAATTGTTTGGGTGAGGACTTCTCCCAGTGGTTCATCTAAAGACCCCTCTCCCCCCCATTCATTCATTTATTCATCTTACTTAACCTTCTTATTTGAATACAAATATTTACTCATCTTTCATTATTTAGAAGAGGGCTGCCGGGTCCATGTGGAGAGTTGAAAAAGCAAAAATTGTTGTTGTACTGCACACAGTGCTGTTAAAATTATTTTTGTGTCTATAATGTAAACTTTGTTCTTGCCAATAGAGTGTGCCTCGGTATAGTGTAACATGGATTGACTTTCCGTCAACCAGTAAACTTGATATCCTTATTTCCTTCTCTGTATTTAAGGGTAGCAGTGCCAGAGGGTAGGGGTTTGGGGTTGGTATAAGAGGGTTATGTATGTTTGTTTTGTGTGCATGTTATATGTTATTTTTTGTGCTGAAAAATTCAATACCAAATTATTGAATAAAAAAAAAAAAAAAGGCCCTATTATGAGGTGCTGGCCGGATGCCCCACTCCCTCCATGCCTGTGTCTCAGCCCCAGTACCGCTGCTGTCACAGTCCCTAAGCAGGCGCACCGACTGCTGCTGTCCCATTGTGACTGACACAGCAGGAAGGGAAATGGGGAGGACCCGGCCAGCACACGACATTTGTGCGGTTGGGGCAGGGACAAGGGCGTTAGCAGAGTGCCTAAGCGATTCTCTCACCGCTTTGCTATTGGGGTTATGACAGCCATAGCTACATCGTACAGTGGTGGATTATGCTGCCCTCGTAACAGTAAAATATTTCTGAATGAGTATATTTTGGATTTCAGTTCTTTTTTTAGGCCCCCCTCCCCCTACTCATAATAGCACACTTTTTATTCCACAGTGCTTAATAGACATTAAAGCTTTGATATCAGTGAAGGGGCATCAAGCTGATGGAATGGGATTTTAAAAAAAAGCAACCCCTCCTGTTCTGTAATTAGACACATTTTGTCCAATATTTGTGTCAGGGTTTTAAGGATTTCATTAAGGGTTTGGACAAGCATATGCACCCATGTTTTTGTTTATAAACCTATAGAAAGAATAGTGGGGAAAGGGAACATTCGGTAGAGAGAGGTATAGAGGGAGCAGTGAGGATACAGGGGTATAGATGGAACAATTGGGTGAGGGTTATACAAGGAATAGAAAACTCAAGAGAACATGGTAAAGATAGTGGTTGGATAAAAATAAAGGGAGGAGCCAATTCTTTAAAAAAGGGAGGGGCTTAAATCATGCCACATATGCCCCAACATAAATAAAAACCAATGCCACATATGCCCCAACATAAATAAAAACCAATGCCACATATGCCCCAACATAAATAAAAACCAATGCCACATATGCCCCAACATAAATAAAAACCAATGCCACATATGCCCCAACATAAATAAAAACCAATGCCACATATGCCCCAACATAAATAAAAACCAATGCCACATATGCCCCAACATAAATAAAAACCAATGCCACATATGCCCCAACATAAATAAAAACCAATGCCACATATGCCCCAACATAAATAAAAACCAATGCCACATATGCCCCAACATAAATAAAAACCAATGCCACATATGCCCCAACATAAATAAAAACCAATGCCACATATGCCCCAACATAAATAAAAACCAATGCCACATATGCCCCAACATAAATAAAAACCAATGCCACATATGCCCCAACATAAATAAAAACCAATGCCACATATGCCCCAACATAAATAAAAACCAATGCCACATATGCCCCAACATAAATAAAAACCAATGCCACATATGCCCCAACATAAATAAAAACCAATGCCACATATGCCCCAACATAAATAAAAACCAATGCCACATATGCCCCAACATAAATAAAAACCAATGCCACATATGCCCCAACATAAATAAAAACCAATGCCACATATGCCCCAACATAAATAAAAACCAATGCCACATATGCCCCAACATAAATAAAAACCAATGCCACATATGCCCCAACATAAATAAAAACCAATGCCACATATGCCCCAACATAAATAAAAACCAATGCCACATATGCCCCAACATAAATAAAAACCAATGCCACATATGCCCCAACATAAATAAAAACCAATGCCACATATGCCCCAACATAAATAAAAACCAATGCCACATATGCCCCAACATAAATAAAAACCAATGCCACATATGCCCCAACATAAATAAAAACCAATGCCACATATGCCCCAACATAAATAAAAACCAATGCCACATATGCCCCAACATAAATAAAAACCAATGCCACATATGCCCCAACATAAATAAAAACCAATGCCACATATGCCCCAACATAAATAAAAACCAATGCCACATATGCCCCAACATAAATAAAAACCAATGCCACATATGCCCCAACATAAATAAAAACCAATGCCACATATGCCCCAACATAAATAAAAACCAATGCCACATATGCCCCAACATAAATAAAAACCAATGCCACATATGCCCCAACATAAATAAAAACCAATGCCACATATGCCCCAACATAAATAAAAACCAATGCCACATATGCCCCAACATAAATAAAAACCAATGCCACATATGCCCCAACATAAATAAAAACCAATGCCACATATGCCCCAACATAAATAAAAACCAATGCCACATATGCCCCAACATAAATAAAAACCAATGCCACATATGCCCCAACATAAATAAAAACCAATGCCACATATGCCCCAACATAAATAAAAACCAATGCCACATATGCCCCAACATAAATAAAAACCAATGCCACATATGCCCCAACATAAATAAAAACCAATGCCACATATGCCCCAACATAAATAAAAACCAATGCCACATATGCCCCAACATAAATAAAAACCAATGCCACATATGCCCCAACATAAATAAAAACCAATGCCACATATGCCCCAACATAAATAAAAACCAATGCCACATATGCCCCAACATAAATAAAAACCAATGCCACATATGCCCCAACATAAATAAAAACCAATGCCACATATGCCCCAACATAAATAAAAACCAATGCCACATATGCCCCAACATAAATAAAAACCAATGCCACATATGCCCCAACATAAATAAAAACCAATGCCACATATGCCCCAACATAAATAAAAACCAATGCCACATATGCCCCAACATAAATAAAAACCAATGCCACATATGCCCCAACATAAATAAAAACCAATGCCACATATGCCCCAACATAAATAAAAACCAATGCCACATATGCCCCAACATAAATAAAAACCAATGCCACATATGCCCCAACATAAATAAAAACCAATGCCACATATGCCCCAACATAAATAAAAACCAATGCCACATATGCCCAACATAAATAAAAAACATTGCCCCATATGCCCGAAGATACATAAAAAACAGTGCCACATATGCCCCAACATACATTAAAAACAATGTCACATATGCCCGAAGAGAAATAAAATACAGTGCCACATATGCCACAACATACATAAAATACATAGCCACATATGCCCCCTCCAAAAATTGGGGCATATGTGGCTATGTATTTTATATGTGTACGGGCATATGTGGCTATGTATTTTATTTCTTTTCGGGCATATGTGGCACTGTATTTTATTTCTTTTCAGGCATATGTGGCACTGTATTTTATTTCTCTTCGGGCATATGTGGCTCTGTATTTTATTTCTCTTCGGGCATATGTGGCTCTGTATTTTATTTCTCTTCGGGCATATGTGGCTCTGTATTTTATTTCTCTTCGGGCATATGTGACATTGTTTTTAATGTATGTTGGGGCATATGTGGCACTGTTTTTTATGTATCTTCGGGCATATGGGGCAATGTTTTTTATTTATGTTGGGGCATATGTGGCATTGGTTTTTATTTATGTTGGGGCATATGTGGCATTGGTTTGACTTAGTTAAGGGGCACTTGTGGAATGTATTTTTTTATTTTTTTTGTGGGGGCATGTGGAGCTTTGCTTTTTTTTTTAGGGGGCGGGCAATGTATGTTTTTTTGTAAACTAAATGGGCATGTGTAGGGATTTGGGACAGGGCATGCTGCCGATAGTAGTTCTACAAGCGCTAGCATGCCTTGTCATTCATGGGCATGCTTGCGCCTGTAGTTCTACTACCGACAGTATGCCCTGTCAGCCGGGACTTTATTTATTTATTTTTTACACATAGGTTGCTGTGGCGTTAATTTGAAAGCACGTCACTGTTTTATGAAGTGCACATTGTTTTTTTTTACTGTGAAAAAAAAAAAAAAAAAAAAAAAAAAAAAAAGGAAGGTCAGAGCCCTTAAGGCTCCAACTAGTTTTTAACAAGTCAGATGCACATCCGCATACCACTCTGAACAGCACCCTACGTGCTATTCAGAGTGGGCTATAGGATGCACGGAAGCGCATCCCTGAATAGCCCGTAGTCAAATGAGCATGTGCGATTCTGCATCGCACATGCTCGTAACTCTGAATCCAGTCCAAGAAAGATATATTCAAAGAATCAGACAGGCTTGTTATTTGCTAGGTGAGATCTCATTTGCTTAGCTGCAAAGGAGATCTCACCTAGGCTAGATGAAATAGATATTGGGAATGTCCTTATTACCTAAATTGTTTGCTAGAAGGTAATTATTATCTAAAAAAACAAACATAGTGTAAGCTGTATAATGACTGGTGAAGAGTGCACACCTTTATGTTCATCCACGGACCTTACAAAACATCCAGGACCGGATATTCTGATCAACTTTCTTTGCATGACTAACATTGAGCCAGTAGATGGATTTGAACGTATTAAGCTACAAGTTACAAGCCATTTCTTGTAATTTACCGGTCCGTCACATAACAATGCAATGTCTAAGCCGGATGATCAATAGTAATACACACTACTTACACTCACACCACGTCCACATTCCGAACCTTGAACTCTTCCGCCAAAGCGCTTAGTGACGTCACCGTCGTCTCCACCAATTAGCATTTGGAGTAAATATAGCCTTATATAAAAAGGTGCCCGGAAGCGGCAAGTTACAGAGTGCAGTCGAGGCTTGCAGGTGTTAGTTCGCTTCCAGTTAAGGGCAGGGCATCTAATACCTGTCAACGTAGTTCTACGCAATGAAGTCATTAAACTTAAGGCAATCAAATAATTAAAGGATGTGGTCATAATATGAATAGGAATGAATTAACAATATTATAGACGGTTAAGATGAGGAAAGCTTAGAGCGAATATAACATTACAATATTTTATATTATTTAGCCACCGAGCTAGCATTGTGAAACTAGCAGGAACTTTTCATGGAGCTTCTCTCTGAAGCGTGCCAGTGTTGGAAAAGCACAGTTAGCTGGTGTAAATATATATATACTTTTATTTTATGTATTATATTAATAATGCAATATTTTTTTTATAAGATTTATACAAATAGCACTTTTTATTATCTAGATAAAATTCAGTTACTGTAATGTAGCTTCGGAAATCATCCACCATTATCTTATCAAGAAGCAAATCCAACACAATAAACATAACTGGTATGTGAAAAATGTTAACCTGCAGTGAAGCATCATAGATTTTCAAAAGAACATAACATTTGTTACTATGTGACTAATAGCTTCCCAGCTTGATATACAAGATTGCAAACATTCTTAATTAGTGTACAGGCAATTGTTTATTTTAAGATAGATCTTCCTTATGTAAACAAAAAGAAAAATGAAAGAATAATTTTCCCTAAGTGTTGCATATTGTAAAGTTTGAATAAACATGGTATATATTTTTGTTATAAAGTTGCAAGATAGGCATATTCTTAACTGTTTCGCTCTTCACTAAACAGCCTACAGGGCTGATTCAGAGTTGCACTTCCACCTTTTTTTAAGTGCAAGCGTAGACCTGAGCAATACCATGTTGAATTGCAAGGGGAGGCAGATTGAAATTGAAAAACCGGAATTAAAATTAGAAGGTGAAGTTTCTTAGCTCAACTCTATTTTATAGAGTAAACATAAAGCTATGCAGTATTTTAGTTCTTTGTGTAAAAGTATTTTCCCTGCATGCAATTTTTTTTAATTAACACCCCTTACTTTGAAAAACGATTTAGCCGAGCTGTATATTTGCACCTAAAAAAAGGTGTAAGTGCATCTCTGAATCAGTCCCTACAACACTTTAGCGGCTTTATGGTACAACCCTTTGACTATTTAGGGTTGGACATTATCTTAAATCTTCTTAATCAATTTTAAACTATATGCAGGTATTTTTGAAAGAAAGTTTTCAAAAGAACATGCACAGAGCAATTATCCCACAAACTGTTACACTGTTGAAACAGACTGGTCGAATATAGTGTTTGTTCTGCGTTTCCTTGTCCTTTTACAGCGGTTCACAAACAAGCAGAATCATATTAAGGGCAGTTCCTTTTCTTATATTAAGAATCTGTGATGATTCCCTCTGTACCCCTGAAACCCACTGTTATCTCTATATTCCCATTTTCTTTCTACCTATCCCCTATTGTTGCTAACGCCTCTCTCGTACTTATTTTCTCTCATCTGTAATTACCATACCCTCCAACATGACCCCCTCCATTCGGTACAAAATACTCTGCTCTTGCTCTTCTTTCCTAATCTCTGATAGCAGTCACCTGTGTTACACACATTTCTATTCAAATAACTAGTATAGCACAGATGGGGTCCCGGAGCAAAATAGTTTGAGAACCCCTGAACTAGTATAACACAGGTGACTGCAATCAGAGATTAGGAAGGAAGAGCAGGAGCAGAGTATTTTGTACCGAATGGAGGGGGTCATGTTGGAGGGTCTGAACTACTCACCTTCTGCTTTTCTCCTTTTTTCTCTTCTGTTTGTTTCACCTCTGTGTTCTTTTCTTGGATTTGTCAGGCAACTGCATTGCTGACTGCACCAGCTCTTCTCACCGACAGTGTCAACGACACAATGAGAAATGGCATTTCATACAAACACTGGCTCATCTGTCAAGACTGATGAGCCTGCATATCTGAAATGCAAGACCTCAGTTTCTCCATAGTGGAAAGGGGAGGAAGTCGCCAATGCGAAAATGTTGTTTCCGAAATAGAGACAGACTAATTTTTATCTGTCTCTATTTCCAAAATTGTGTTAATTCTAAAAAAAAATTATGAATGGTTACCAGACAGGTACAGAGTAGGAGGCTATGGGGAGTTTTCGGGCTAGGCAGCGGTAAGAGGAGTCTTAGGGTTAGGCTGCAGGGAGGGGACAATTAGGGTCAGGCTGTGGGTAGGGGAGTCTTAGGGTTAGACTTTGGAGAAGGAAATCTTAGGGCCAGATTTACTACGCTGCGGGAATGGAAAAGTGGAGATGTTGCCCATAGCAACCAATCTATCTGACATTCTCTAGTATGTAATAGGAAAGTGAGCGCTAGAATCTGATTTGTTGCTATGGGCATCATCTCCACTCCCTTTCCCGCAGTTTAGTAAATCTAGCCCTTAGGTTCAGGCTGCAGGGAGGAGAGGGTTAGAGTAATGGAAGGGGATGGTTAGGGTAAGGATAAATACTCACCATTCGGCGATGACTGTTTGATCCTGGTATGATTAATTGCATCTCCTTCTCGAGACAGAAGTAATCTATTTGTGAGCCAATTCACAATTGGCTGGTATGAAAAAGGGTTGTTTGTACCACTGACCTACCCCCAGTGGAAACATGGTGGCTAACTAGTTGCCCCCCGTGTCTCCATCTGACTTGATCAAATAAGAGTTACACATATATATATATAACCATACCAGCTGGAATCTTACACAACTGTTACAAACTATAGGAGCCAAAAGTAGCTGAGGGCCACATTTGATAGCTCGGGGCCACCTGTTGCCTATAACTGGCCTAGGATCTGTGATGTAATAAGTTTTATTAATGCAAGTATGCTGTTTATCTAGTGGAGATAATCAATCTTTAAAAACATGCTGCAAAATGAGTTCACACTGGAGCTGATCTAGAGCTGCTGTTATACCTATTTTGTAGCTGTAACCGCAAAAGGATTTCGCTTTGCTTTTTGCAGAATGGGAGCAAGCACAGAAAGTCATCTGTAAGGCTACCCATCACCATGTGCCTACTTCTGTGTGCTTTACACTAATGGAATGGGGAGTTCCACTATATTTAAATGAGAAACCTGGCTGTTTAATGCAACTGCAGTAACAGGCCAGATTCCCGGCGCTTTCACCTACAATATTGCATCAGCTCAAGGCTGTTGTAAGTTAAAATGAATTATTTTTTTCCATTATTAAATGACCATATTTTCTGTTAAAACATAGCCCTATTTTCTATTTATTATTATCATTATTTTCTATTTCTATATTTTTATTTTCATCATTCATTTTTATTTTTCATATGCTTACTATCCACATTGGACACATGTAACAATATATGTAGACATAAGTATTTGCCTAAATCCCAAATAGATAAGTTTATTGTGCAAATGTGTCTAAATATGTTAATTTCAAAGAAGATACCTGCGGGTTGTTTATATCTAGCCTTAAATAATAACAATGAATTCCTTCATAATTTTGTCATATTGTATCATCGTATGTTTTCATGCTGTATATTTTATGTTGCTTTGTTATGTATTTTTATGGCGATCTTGAGTCTTAGAAATATTATATATTTTTTTATGTATATTTTTCTATGACATTTTTTTTAATGCAGTAGGGTTATTTGTCTCCCAATGATGTTAAATAATCTTGAAAGAAAGGTACTAAGTGTGCCTATCAACGTTGAATATCTATACATTCCTTTAAAATAAATACATTTAGGACTTTCTCCTTATATAGGAAAGTATATGAACAAACATCATGGAAATGACGGAAAACAGATAATAAACACCTGAAAATAAAGTTAGGGGCGGTCCCACATACTAAAAAAAAAGGGCGCCTTTTGAAATCTACACATTCTGCTTGAAAAAGTCTCGAAAGTAGGGACGAAACGCGTCGCAGTGTGCTACCCTTTAGCTGACTGCAAGTTGTCTCCCTATATGCCTCTCCGTAATGGCGTTTCACTGCCATTTCAGTGTCTTTCTTAATGTTTAGGTTTTGTTTTATTAATGTAAGCAGCACTATAACTGTCATCTCATAGCGCTACTAAGCGCTATTAATATATGTGCTGAAGATCTCTACTATACATGAAATTTAAAGTTAAAAGCTGTTGACATCTTCTCAAGGCCACCAGGATGTACAATTGCACAGCGCTAAGGAACAATAATCAAACATTACAGCATGCGGCTCCACTGTTAAAGGTCTTCCACGTGCAAGTCCCTCACAGTACTCCAGACGTACCGCCGACTCCTGCCGCACGGCAGGCAGCCAGTCAGTGTCTACCACTGTGAGGCTTATTAGCTGAATTAATAACCCAGTCTATGACAATAAATATTAAGTCAAAGGCTCAAAAGTTCATTTAAAAACGGGGGATGTTTGCGCACACCATCCACCCGTCCTCCCAACGTGCATTTTGCAGCAGCTTCATCAGGGGCATCAACTGACCAATGGTCAGCTGAAGACTTAAGTACTATCTACTCATTAGTGATTGGCCACACAAAAGATTGGCATATTATTTGTCCTATACAGAGAAACGGAACCTGTGCTATGTAATAAATCTCCTGTATACTCAAATAATAACTGGATACTTACAAATAAAGGTAATTGATACAAATTAAATTAAATAAAATATAAATTGAAAAAGT
Organism: Limnodynastes dumerilii; assembly: GCA_011038615.1. Classification (NCBI taxonomy): domain Eukaryota; kingdom Metazoa; phylum Chordata; class Amphibia; order Anura; family Limnodynastidae; genus Limnodynastes; species Limnodynastes dumerilii. Next base: position 388,922 of record WWET01001017.1, read on the forward strand.
TTTTTTTCCTAAAATAACTTTATTTATAATTTTGTGCCAGAATGCATATTTTTTATTTTCCAGACATTATTTGGTTCCACTTGTTATTGTTTGTTGCATACAGATAACCAATATAAATCAATGTTCCTGCAAAAACAAAATATGAATTCATTATTAAATGTATATTCTTTATTAAATCAGCATTATTCTTACATATACAACAAAAAAAAACATTAAGTACAAACATAACTGTCAAACTAAACCATCAGTTGTATGTACAAAATTTAGCAAGTTACCAAGTACATTCTAGAATGATAAATTAAAGTTTGTCTAAGCAAGTGATGGTGGTTACAGTGCAAATGCATTGACGTCTGATAGAGCACTCAGTGATAGTAGGTCTAGCAAAAAAAAATGTCATCAAATATTAATATTACATAAAAAAAAAAACAAGAGACACATATGGTGTATATTAGATGTCTATATTGTTACCTATTTGGTAAAACACTAAAATTGGTTGTCTGGGGTAGATTTATGTACTATTCAGCCCCAAGATATTTGATTCAATATGTCATCTGGTTAAAATGCTAATTACACAAAGATATCTCATTTGTGACTTGCATGTAATCAGCTATGGTGTACTCAACGGTATACTCTCCTGCTCTTTTGGTCTCACTGACACTGCCATCTCTCTGACCGCACCTTCTCTGTTTCCACCCCTAGCACCCCCCATTCCACTCCCTGTTGGTGTCCCCCAGGGTTGTGTCCTTGGCCCACTCCTCTTCTCCCTCTACACCTCCTCGCTGGGTAACCACATCAACAGCTTTGGTTTCAACTCCCAATTCTACGCTGATGACACTCAAATTTAGCTCTCCTCTCCTCCACAAACCTCAACCTCTCTCTTCTGTCTAAGATTCCCGAGTGCCTTGCGTCTCTACCCATACCGATGGCCAAACGCTTCCTAAAGCTGAATATGGACAAAACGGAAATGATTGTTTTTCCTCCCCCTAGGATTCTCCCCCCCCCCATAACCATTGGTGATACCTGTCTCCTTATCCCCTCAAGTTCGCTGCCTAGGTGTCACGATCTGGGTAGGTTTGGGATCAGTGGTGGGTTCCAAGGGGCGTGTAGGACGACTGGCACAGTAGTGGAAGCTGGGAGGCCGGAAGTAATGCTTGTGCATAGGAGGTAGGCGGAACTAAGTGACGCAGGATGGTACAGCGGACTGCTGGACCGGACTGGAATGCTCCAGAGACTGGACTGGACAGCTGGACTGGACTGAATGCTGGACTGGACTGGATTACTCCAGAAACTGGACTGGACAGCAGACTGCTGGACTGGATTGCTCAAGAGACTGGACTGGACAGCAGACTGCTGGACTGGACTGGATTGCTCCTGAAACTGGACTGGACAGCTCCAGAGACTGGACTGAACAGCGGACTGCTGGACTGGACTGGATTGCTCCAGAGACTGGACTGGACAGCAGACTGCTGGAGAGCAGGCAGGCTGATAGCAGTAGAGCAGGCAAGCTGGTAGCTGTAGTGCAGGTAAGCTGGTCTTGGAAAGAAGGATTGATCCAGCTTAGCTGGCAATGCAGGGTTAATGCAGCTGGGCTTGGAAAGCAGGCTTGATTAGAAGAGCAGCTGAGTTTGGAAAAACAGGCTTGATGCTTCTTAGAAAACTGACTTCTCTAGCAGAGATTCAGGAAGCAGGTAACAAGTGACACAAGAGAACCAGGCATCTTGAGTGACCAAGTTGTTCTGGCACTGACTGATCATGTGTGGTGCAGAGGTAGTATCTGAGTGGCTGCTGGGAATCGCATGACAGGACGCAAGATAGCGACGTCCATGCACCAGAGGATAGTGGTGCAGGTGCCCAAATCCCAGACACTAGGCTGCAATGGACGCTGTGCAGGAGGCTACCACTATTGGGAGTGGGACCTCTGGAGGGTTGGAGAGTGGGCATGATGTGGGAGAGCCGCTGACAGACGGCTCCTGGTCCGGTAAGTGCGGCGGCGTCTGCCGATGAGCATGACAACTCTTCACTTTCCTTTATACCACACATCCATGCCCTCTCTCATTCTTGCTGTTTCCACCTACACAACATTGCACGCATCCGTCCCGTATACACAGGATCCTTGTCGCCTTCTTGGATGTGGCAGTAAGATGTCGAATAAAGAGGTAAGATGCTGCATGTAGAGATTGCAGTGGAGATCTGCGCTCTTGTTGCTGTCCATTTCTACACCCCCATCCCCGCCCGCTGTTGTTAGCAACCCCAGAGCTGAGGTTTGGAGACCGCTAGAAGGAACAGGAGGTGAGCAGGAGGGAGCTGACAACAGCATAACGCAGCCGTCACCAGCAACAGAAAGCACTACAGATTTACAAGCCACAACAAAGAACACGTGGAGACGCCAGCGGGGAACACATTCAAAGAGGACTCTGCACTGCGAACTGTAAGCCCTGTATGTTATTCACAGTTGATTATACGCACAGATACTATACCGAGGAGTAAAGACTTACATATGGACAACAGCACTGCTAAATACCTGGACTGAATGCCCAAAATACATTAATGGAACTTCTACTGATTATCTATTGATTTACTATTATCCATTGATTTATGCACTGTAACCTTCATTGCGGTTTAGCCAACTGCACTACACTGATCTATTATCCAGCATACTTGTCTATTACTTTGGCACACCAAATCTATTCAGATACGGTCGCCTTATAATGCACACACCTAGTGAGCACCAGAACCGCCATCTCTTTTGAGAAATATAGTTTATTTTCCTACCCCAAATACATGGCTCATTTGATAGGTTCAGGCTGCCCTAGAACCAGCTACACATACGTGGGGAAGCGCCCCTGCCAAATAAGCATATTTTGTTTATGTGTTGAAATTTCTATACATGATAGGGGCTACTGGGGGGCTGGAGGCACATGATGGGGGATACTGGGGGTTGGAGGCACATGCAGAGCGATATTCGGTGGGCTGGAGGCACATGATGGGGCCTACTTGAGGGCTAGGGGTACATGATGGGGCATACTTGGGGGCTGGAGACACATGATGGAAGATACTGGGCGGCCTGGAGACACATGATGTGGAATATTGCGACACCAATAAATCTCACACATGTACATAGCTATAATAATGCACATGAACACGAGGTACAATAAACAGAGTATTTAAGCCATCATACTCCAAGTAGCTGGTGTCCAGAAATAAAGAGGAAACATTTTATAGGACTAAAAAGGCTGAAGGAGAGTGTGCTGCCACCTGTTTCATGAGAGCTAAATAGCCAAAGGTGGGTCATTGGCTAAGCAGCATATTTCATACCACACAGCCCAATTCAATTGGCCACGAAACCTGATGGCGGTGGCTTTTTCACTAATTGACTTTACAGATTTTAATGCGCACTTTAGGCACAGTTCGCGCTTTTTCCCGTCTGTGTGGACAATTGAATCGGGTCCATGGTGTGTTATAAGGTCAAGTGAATTTTTCACTGGGTACTAAAATTCTAAATTTCCAGGCTTCCTAAATCTCAAAAAAGCACTGCACCCTATTTTCCATCAACATTTCTAGCCAGTCCATCCGAAAAACATCTCACACATGTACATAAGACATAGCTATAATAATGCACATGAACATGAGGTACAATAAACAGTATTTAAGCCGTCATACTCCAAGTAGCTGGTGTCCAGAAATAAAGAGGAAACATTTTATAGGACTAAGAAGGCTGGAGGAGAGTGTGCTGCCACCTGTTTCATGAGAGCTAAATAGCCAAAGGTGGGTGGTTGGCTAAGCAGCATATTTCATACCACACAGCCCAATTCAATTGGCCACAAAACCTGATGGCGGTGGCTATTTCACGAATTGACTTTACAGATTTTTAATGCGCACTTTAGGCACAGTTCGCGCTTTTTCCCGTCTTTGTGGACAATTAAATCGGGTCCATGGTGTGTTATAAGGTCAAGTGAATTTTTCACTGGGTACTAAAATTCTAAATTTCCAGGCTTCCTAAATCTCAAAAAAGCACTGCACCCTATTTTCCATCAACATTTCTAGCCAGTCCATCCGAAAAACATTGTAAAGCCTAAATAATTTATTGGATGGGGGTTGTCTGTTCTATTTATTCCAGCTGACAACTGGATTTTGTGTAAAGCCAGCATTGCCATAATCAGCACCCAAAAGTTAAAAGTCAAATATATTGCTATGCTGGATTGCATGTGTCCAAGAGAGTTTCTAATCTTGTAAAATGACGTGGGAAAGAACAAAATGCCAGAAAATTATTTTCTCTGATAAGAAGTAATTAAGAATGTTACAGGAGTGGATTTATATGACCTACTGAACAATGATTAATTTAATATATGAATAAGTGTTGCTAAAGACTAATCTCAAAGTACAATAATATCATCCAGCATTAGTAATTGCAACTACATCATGCGATTTTGCTGAAAACTTGTAGAAAAATTTTGTAAAAAAAATAATCATCATAAAATCAATTGTAGATTAATTCTCAATCACCAAATAAACCAAATACACCTGGTTGAATTGCAGGGGAGGCAAATTTAATCTGTTACAAACAGTATTAGAGCTGAGAGATGATGTTTCCTAGCCCAAGTCTAAAAACAGAATATTATGTACAATAAGCAAAGTATTCTCCTTGGATGCAAACAATAACATTTATTTCACTCTCTCTGAAACTAAAAATGTTTTTTGCCCAGGTGTAGAGATCCACTTGTTTTCCTCTTATTCTTTAATTCTGAATCTGGTCCATAGTTACAAACACTAGGATAGAAACCAATAGGTGTGATATGGAAGGCTGAAAGTTGTATAGTTGTCATTAAAGCTGTCAGGACTGAATGGACGACAGGCTTAACTTATCAACTTTATCTGACAAGGTTGTTAACTCAACACCTGTCAGAATATTGTAATGCTGATACTTCCCAAAATCCCAAGTCTAACCCTAATCTCATCTGTAACCGCTAACAGTATGTTATGACTTACTTCAGAATTATGCACACAGGACACAGATGGAGAAAGAGCAGATGGAGAGACAGGATGGGAGAGCAAACAGATGAAAGCAGTGGGAGAACAGAGAAGAAGAAACAGCGGAGAAAGAGTGGACAGAGGGACAGGATGGGAAAGGAAATAGAAGAGACTTGTGGCATGAAATAAAAGAGAAGACAGAGCCAAGGAAGACTGTATAGATGGACAGGACAAGGAAGCAACAGGGGGAGACACTTATGAAGGGTTACCATGCTAAATATATATCTGTTGACATGGGACCCCTGCCAATATAATATTTTTCTATTTTGATAACTATCGACCAATAATACAGCCAATCTTATGGTGTTGGCTGTATCATTGTTGATGTGCTTACCATAACAGAAAAAAGGCTAATCTATCAGAAATTATTATAGAATGTGGGAGGAAACTGGAGCACTGATGAAGAAACTCTAAAGTGCTAGGTCCTGGTCAGAACATTTAGAACCCATCACTGTGAGACAGCCAGGCTAAGCACTATGCCACCATGATGTGCCACCATGATGTGCTCATGTCGGCCAGTTAGATTTTGATCTGCTTAATGGCTACACCTAGGAAGTAACTATCTGACTGATTGCTGTGTTTTACATGGTTGGTCTCTTTGGTCACATCATAAAAAAAGCCTTTTAATCTTTTATTGATATCATGAAGGAAGCACTTTCTTGTATTAACACAGTACTAAAACTGCCACAATTTTGACTTTATACTACCACCAAGGAATTTTCAGCCTATTGAATGTGCGTGTTATATGTTGTATATTCATGATTTTATGAAGCTGATTTAACAGTAAATAACGAATACCCTTTTATACAATGTAATGATTATAAAGAGTTGCAAAATACATTCCATGTGCCTGAGTATTCCATATTTATACCTTCCAATATCAGCTGCTTCTTATATATCCAATAACTCCAACTTGCTGTAATCCACAATCTTCTTTTCCACTATCTCACGGATCAATACTAAAAGAAAATAAAAACTACAATTTCAAGGCACTGAGATTCCATAAACAGCATTTGCAAGTCACTGCTTAATTATGCTAAACACTTTAGTGTTCAATAAATAAACACAAGATTAATCATTTTAACTGTATTTTCAGTGATGGGGGTTTAGTTTGATAAAAGATTTGAAGTAACTAGTTATGTTGGTAATACCTGAGAACCTTGATGGTGGAGATATCGGGACAAATATTCCATAAAAATAAATAACTTCCAAACCTAAATATGATGATTGATTGTTTATAAATGTTTAAAAGCTATTGTGGTTTCTTCCCATATTTTTGCTATGAGGAACAGTGATTGGAAGAATTCTGCTAGCCAGAGGTATTGCCTTTGCTTTAGTCATAACAAATCTTTGATTCAAAAAATGCTTTTATTTCATAAGGGAATTTCACATTGGAGGAGAACAATTCCTATATTTAACAATTATCCTCCTCCCTCCTGTCATCTTCCCTCTACCCTGTCCTCTTCCCTCTACCCTGTCCTCATCACTTCCCACCTTTTTCTCTCTCCTTATTCATCCGCTCCTACACACATATCCAGAATCTTTATTTTCCTTACATATTGTTCCGCTATTTTTGTACTGTATTTAATTTTTGCTTTGTACATGTATTGTATTCCTCATTCATGTTATCATACCCTTTGTTAATTATTGTATTGTATATGTAACTATTGGCTTTGCTATTGCCTCTGCACAGCGCTGCGGATACCGTGTGGCGCCTTATAAATAAACAATAATAATAATAATAATAATACCAGCAGCTACCCTGAAAGATCAGCTGGAAGCAGGCTGCAATCCCTGCAACCTGCAGAAGAACAGCGGCCCACGATAACACACAGAACAGCAAGCACTCCAAGTACCCCCTTGTGGGGTAAGCAATACAGACACAATCAGGA
>WWET01001017.1:397150-412792 GCA_011038615.1 Limnodynastes dumerilii
CTAATATTTCACGCTGTGACGATAATCGTTCTAGCTTTACTGACCAATTAAGGGGATTACAGTTTCTCTAGAATGAACATTCAGGAAAGATTTACAAGAACATAAAACTTACTGTCAAGCATTGTTCTTCCCAAGTTATTCTTTTCTAAGGTTTTCTCCACCTCATGCATCAGCAGGGGCATGAATTCTGTCTCCACATCTGTTTAACACACAAGGATTTTATTATTTACAGAGGGCTGAGTAAAATCACATGACTGCAAATATACAGAATATGTAAAGAACCAAGTATGCACATACATGTAACCTTTACGCCACACTGAATCAGTGGTCCCACGACATGTTTTCTCGCTGGAGTAAATAGCTTTGTCATAGCAATTTTAAGGAATATTTCTAGCCAAAGAGGAGTATATTATTGATAGTTAAATGAAATGGTAAAGTGGTCTATGATGTTCTAAACTCACCTAAATAACTGATTGGATGCTCTGCTGCTTCTTTGCTGAGATTTGGACATTATATACCACTTTACCATTTTATTTAATTACCAAAATATATTTTATAGACTCCTCTTTTGATAGAGAAACATCACATGCTGAAGATTTGCAATGCTGCATTACAGATAATCCTATAGTCTTGTTACATGTCTAAGAAAAAAAGAAAAACTCAAGCAAGTCCCATGTAATCATATGCATGTGACGAATTCTTACATGTTCAAACTTATGAGAGCAGGACCCTGCTCTCGCGAAAAGGGAACAGTTGTATCAGGCGTAAGGGCTGTAGAATTCAAATAGATCCCCCTCCCACCTTGCGTATGGAACGTGCACCTCCCGCCCCGCAGTCAAAAAAACGTCTGGCGCATAAGTCTGGAACCGGAGGATCCAGATCCGTGTTGGCAGTCTGCTGCGCATGAATGCACACGCAGGAAAAGCAGACATATGCTACTTGCAAAGAGCAGAAAACACCCACATTTCATAAGTCTGAATCCAGCACGGTAATACTAATAAAAGTGATACAGCAATAACATCCATATATTGCCTGCCTTACATAGTGCTGCTGTTATATCTCTGTAAGCTGCGCTTTGGTTCAATCCAAAGATCTGATTTTGATGAACTGCACAGGGACTCACTAACAGATCCCTGCTGTATCCATGCAAACACACCACTAACTACTCCCTTCACATGCACAGACTTAGAAGATTTATACTGTACCTTAAGTTTTCTGGCTTGTGCCAACTTAAAAAGGTGGCAAGTCAGACGTTTTTATTGGTACACAGTCTGGTAGTATGCCTAGTGACAGTGTACATTGTAATACATTGTAAATCCCACCCACTTGTGTCAAAGTCAGAAGTCTGGATAGAGTGGAATGCATGCGCAGATCGGATATACAATCCTGCTGATAGTTCGGGCAAAATTTTGGGTGCAGGGCTTTATCACAGTAGTGGGTTTGTTTTCTACTAATTGCAACTAGACATAAAGGGTGATATAAAAAGAGATGATGCAGAGGCACCAGAAGAAAATAATTTTTATTTTTCCTCCTAATGATCTGCTTTAATCATCCAAATTCATCCATCTGTAATGAATGCAGCTATAGTCACATTTTAGCTGAAAGTTACTTCAAAATAGAGTTCAAGATAATTTTGCTGCATTAAAATTAAAGTCTGTAATTAAAAAAAGGTACTGCTTTCCTTACATGCATACTATGTACAGTATATTCCATTGATAAATTTTACATAAAAAATACATTAAAATATTATTATTATTAATAATAACGATAACAGTTCTGTATGGCTCAAAGTTTGTCCAGATCAGGCCTTTTCATTCAACAGAGTAAGAAATATCAAGTTAAGTGTAACTGCTGTGCACCTGTAGAGAGTTGTGGGATAGAGGTCAGTGTACTTACATAAGGTTATTTTTATTATATTATATCTATATGCTATTAATGAATCGGTGCAAAAGCATTTCCCCTTGCAGAAAGTATGGGCCCAAAAAGACAGCCTATGCATGAACACACATTAGAAAGTCATTTTTCATACACTAGACAAAATTAGTTTGACAGTGAATTAATACTGCTAAAAAAATACCCTAACAGGGCTGTTATCCTGACAAAATTAATGTTGACAGTATGATTACATTGGCCTTAGTGCTGTCAATAGTTAAATGTCTAATAAAAAACACTTATACTAACCCTAACCATCCCCTTAATGCAGCCTAACCCAAACTGCCCCCTCACCGATGCCTACCTTAAGCTTTCCCTCACCATAGCCTGACCCTCCCCTAACAGCATCCTAACCCCAACCCTGCCCCTGCCCTAAAACGAACATTAAAATAAACATTTCGTATAATACTTACTTGTCCGTGTAGCATTGAGTCCAGAACTGTCCAGCAGACATCCTCACCTAGTTCCGAAGTGAAGCAGGCATCACGGTTGATTGAAGAGTCACCTATCCAGCGCCACTGTAGATCCGGCATCCTGCAATCCAGTGCTGTCAATTTCCCCTCCGTTGGACAGGTAAGCTTATGATACGTCTAACTGGTAATGCAATCTTTATCTGTCTGCTAATACAACCCTACCAGAAGTTTCCACATGTGGCAAGCCCTCATATGGTGGATTGCACGTAAGGGCTTTAGAACGCCCTTACTGTACGGTTACCATTCTGTATCCAACCCACCAAGCATATATATGCATGGTGAGTGGGCTGTCTCCCCGTGTGAAGACAGAATTCCACACGGAATTCAGCATACCTGAGTTCCAATGCAGAATTCAATGTATTGCACATACAGGCTGATATGAGGCTTAGGTACGTAAGTCTCCTATCGTTATTAGTTCCGGATCTGGTATTATGTATAGGTTTGGAAAAAGTTACACTGGGCAAGATGGCTTAGATACAGAACAAAAGAATAAATTGTGTTCTATTTAAGTTAACATGATGTAGGCAGCAGGTGACTTTGTTAGCTTATGATAGGGCTGAAAGGCAAACAGCAATAACATTTCCAAACGCTGCAAATAATCCATCAAGATATGTGAAAATAAATGAGAACCGAGCTGTGGTGCTGACGTGGAAGAGGTCAACTCTGTTTTGCAGAACATAACTTGTCCTCCAACGTACAAGGTGACCACTGCAAAGAGCAGACCTATTCATCTGCATATAGTTCCAAGGAAATATGTTTAACTTTGCTGCTTTTTCTTTCCTTTTCATTTCAGAATGTTAATTTTATCTGGTCTCATGACCTCACTGTATATTTTACAAGGTGCATTTAAGTTCTAAGGTCTCCTATTACTTTTTCCTGAAAAGCACATACATCAGGAAGCTGAAACTTCTGTCAATTTTAAACAGTCTCCTTCTCAGTTTTCACATCAATGTCACAACTGCATGGTGACCGTGTACACTTTTTTTAGGGGTATGTGGAGACCACAGGAAAACTACTGACACTAGGGCTGCTTGTCTGGAAAACGTGCGGCCACGGAGAGTGTCTTTCAGCCTTGGGAAAAGACAAAATTTGCTTGGTGCAAGATCAGGTGAGTAGTGAGTAGGGAGCACCCCAAGTGCAGTCTCTGCCCTGCCATTGGAAACACTTCCTGTACAGAAGTCTCAATCCGTATGTAAAGTGCGGAATGCGGTCACAAATTCCAGCCAGTTTTTCGATTCTTTTAGAAATCTGAAACTGGTCCTATATTCCGAACATGTTTTAATTTTTTATGAATTACTACCAATTTTATAATAAGATGAAATGATCATTAAAAATTAAATTAAGACTAATGTCATATAAATTATTTTAAAAAAAAAGGCAAATAGGAGCTATGGAACCTTTTTTTTTCTTCACAGATTTCAACCACAATATTTTACCTATTTTCACCAAATGGTGTTTCAGATAACAACATTTTTTTAACTAAATAACTGAAATAACTGGAAAAAGAAGGCAGTGGGAATGGTAAATTTAAAAAGCACAGGACATAATGAACTGAACCCAGACCTCCATAAAAGAAGCGTTTTCCGATCGCTATAGTAAGAGAAAGCGCAGAACTTTGTGTGTTGGTAATCTTAGAGAGGCCTAGTAGCGTGACAATAGAAGGTAACAGTTGGAAGTACTAGCAAAGGTCAGGGCTGTGACCACCTGCACAATTCACAATTCAGAAATGCAGCATGAATATTGCTAAAGCACAGGCGCCACACTGTGGATAATAATGCTGCCTTTTAACATTAGCGTAATATAATAATTACCAGGAGGTGATTTTATGAAATAACAACAGGTTTCCGATAGGCTTCACGGTGCGACTAATATATTCTGTCTTGATTCTCCATGCAAGTATGCAGACAGAGTTCACAAGTATTCAGGAACAGACTATTATTTCTACAAACCTCTTTCTACAGGGTCGTAGAAATAGCCATTGTCCCTTAAGCTGCTGAATACAGAGGGGATAAGATCTGCCAGGTATTGCTGTGCAAACGCTCTTGCTGCCACTTTTTCGGCTGTCTCCTTTTCTTTGAGGAGCATTTCCCGTTGCTGTTGTTTGCGGCGTTCCTGCAAAGAAAACAAATACAATTATTTGTACATTTGTACATGTGCTTTTACTGGTGAGTTATACCAATAAACACTACAAAACAGCCTGACCTTTTCTTCCCTGTGCCGTCTCTCCTGTTCTTCAAGCCGTTGGGCTTCTGCTAGTTCTGCATTGCGCAGCTCCTCAAAAGCACACTGTTGTGCCCTTAGGTTGGCCAGCTCCTCTTCTTCCTTTACTTCCAGCAGAGCTTGCTCAATTGTCTTCCCAACCAGAACTTCCAATATTGGTCTTACTTCCAAGTCAAAGTCAAAAAGCTAATAAAAGTAATAAGAAATATTTGTATTTGATTATTTTACACTATATAGTCCACAAGCAACTTATGCTTAGAAATTATGGGGTTTTGCATAAGAAAACAGGATGGCTGATATGGTACGTGGAAGAACAGGCACATAATGCTGTCATGATTTTGTACTGACAATAGCACTCAGCCAGTGCACTACACAAAATTTGTGAAGAGCAGGGACATGGAAGGATGGCACTAAATAATATGAGATATTATATATATATTCCAAGATATTTTATCATTTAGTACCATCCTTCCATGCTCTTCAATTACACACACAATGCAAACACGAATGATAATTATAAACAATGCTAAATTTTTGAGATTTGTAAATGTGAGATACCTGTGAGTTTTGGGGGGAGACGTACAGCAGGTCCCATAGGAAACAATGGGTCCCACCGGAAACCATGGCCCCATGGGAAAGAATGGCAGGGGAAGTTTTCGGCTCCCCAGTGCCACCCCTAGGAGGTCATACTCTCCCATGTTACATGAGCTTAGGGATGGGGCCGGCCGAAGGGGTCGCCGCCTCGCTCTTGCCCCTCCCCCATAGGCGTGTTTTCCCCATTGACTTCCAAGCCTTTCAGCCCTTCCCATAGGAAACAATAGGGGTCAAACTTTTCAGCCACCCCGTCGCGTCACTTTTGCTCCGAGATGGCGCGAGACACATGGGTGGCCACCTCGCTTTCTCCGTACCCTTTCCCCCCCCAGAGCGCCTTTTCCTTTTTGACCGCCGTGCGATTCAGCCTTTCCCATAGGAAAGATATAGATATTTACTTCTCCTTCCAGGATTTGAGTTGCTACATCAACGCCAGTCTTGGCTGGGATGAAAAGAGGTGTGGATGGTCTGTCCAGGAAGGCATCTGTCTGGCACTCCATGTCCTTCTCTTCAACACGATCACTGAGCTCCTCCAGGTAAAGTTCTAGGAAAGTTTGCAACATATAAGCCATTACAATCTTCTTTTGCTACAGGGCTGAGTCAGAGTTGGGATATTATTAAAATTTTGCAATAAATAGGAGGTATAATTTTGAAACCTATTCACATGATGATAAGTATAATGCTTGATAGAAGCTACAGGTGCTAGGGATCACACAGGTGCAAATCAATATGCCTTTTAGAGTTGTAATCACATTCTTTTCAGCCATTGCAAACTCTGCCATACTATACTTAGCCTTGCTTTTGGACTGCCCCTCGTAGATCTAAATCGCTTAGATTATCATACAACAGTTTTTTGGGCATGATCCAAAAAAATCAGACATGCATTCAATCCTCAATAAGCCCCTAAATAATAATGCATAGGTCCTAAAGCAGTCTGACTAATAACCAGTAACATGTTCTCATACAACATCTGTTGCAAAACCCAAGAAAAGGTCTCTTTTTGGTCTCACCTGTCTGCACCTGGATGTGTTTTCTGCCTTCTATGGGTTCGGGTGACCTGGGTCTCAGAAGTTCCTTTGCACGTTTCTTTGCCAGGGCTCTCCTGCGAGCCTCCATATTCCTCTGAATTTCCACTGGATCTTGTTGTGCAGACTAAAGATAAAAAGCCATAATTGAATTGAATGTCAAAAGCAATCAGAAAACACTAAACTTTCCACTGTCATAGTGGACTGCTGACTATGCAGAACTCTAAATTTAGGTACAATAAGAGAATTGTTTTTTTCTGTTCAAAAATAAAAAGCCACAAACCTATTTACAATACTGAAGTGATCTGAGGCAAAGTGCAAGTTAGCGATCTAATACTAAATGTATTTTCTGAAAGGATTACATACATATCTTACAACATATCCAAGAGTAGCAACCTGTCTGCTATGTCACATTACCAATCTGCTGCTGTTACTGATATTGGGCTGGATCCAGACCTTGTTAAGTGCATGAACATAGTTACTCAAGGGCTAAGCCATGTTGATTTCAGGGGGAGCCAAGTTAATTGTATTCTTTGCATACAGGGATATATCTTTAAATTGCTTACTGCACACAGATACTGACCAGCTTTACTAAAGTTAGTGATCTAATACTAAATGTATTTTCTGAAAGGATTACATACATCTCTTACAACATATCCAAGAGTAGCAACCTGTCTGCTATGTCACATTACCAATCTGCTGCTGTTACTAATATTGTGGCTGAGTCACAGACTGCTCATCATGCATTGAAATATATGTACAGAGCATGTAGAGTGATAGATTGGTTTGGGGTAAATATTAGTCTAATATTTTTCAAACCCAAAAATATAGCTAGCTTTGTTACAAGAAGAGCTATGTGCACACAAACTGGGATACACAATATCTAAAAACTCATAGATTAAATTTTCTATACATCAAAACAAATATGGGAAGACTCAAGAGCAACATATCAAAACATAGACATAAACATGTCAGCTGTATCATTTCAATTGGTTATTATCATTGTAGCAGACTGAATGGCTGAGATGGAAAATCCAATACCTCTGTCTATAACTATGGAGTATTAAGCTTGTGTTTTGGTTGCTACCTGAACGGTGTAAAATACACTACATGACGAAACTGCATACAGATCCTTAAAAAATATATATAATAAATAATAATAATAATAAAAATAATAATAGTTGAATTTACTGGTTCAGTTAAATTACTTTAATCAACTACAGGAAAACCATGAACATTTTATGGTATCTATATTAACGACTGTGTATATATTATCTATAGATTTCAATGCACACGTGCTTTTTAAAGATAATTTGCATAAAAAAAGGTTAGAGTATTGTGTAAGAAATGTTTATTTCCTTATTTGCTATTATTTTTTTTCTTCCTTTAGTGACAATCACAACTAAATAGAGCAATTCAAAGTATAATTACTGAACAGATTAGCAGCTATATATTTAGTCTCTCATACAAAGGTATAAATGTTTAAGGAGTCGCTGTGACCTTTTTAAAGGTCCAAAGTTAATTGCATCTGCCACTGTAAATCAGGCCCACTGATACAGTTACACAATTTTTTGTATTAGCTCTGCTCATTAATACAAAAGAACCACTGCACAACTATCCACGGTTTAAAAACTACAAACAGGATCTAAATGTTCTTCTTACCAGAGGTAACATGTGTTGAGCATAAGTATTGCCTCGCACCACCCTTGGGTCATACATAATATTTCCATAATTAAATGTCTCTTCGTTCCTGAAAAACACACAAAAATATGTACTCATTTATACAAGAATCCGAACATTCGCCTCAACTTGTGTGAACACCGCAGCAAAATTTACACTTTTGGTGGAAAGTATTTTGTCTACTTTAAAAGTTAAGTTCAAAAATATTTTGTGAGACATGGGACCAGATTCACACTTAAGAATTCTTCTGGTTTTAGGTGCGTATATTTAAGAACAGATGCACTGCGCATGTGGAGTAACTTTTAAACGCAATTTGCGTGCTTATCCACTACGAACTTAAAATCTATAGGTTCGTAGTAACATACGCAAAAAGGGGCGTTCAGTGAATAATTAACTCGGCAGATACAAAGATTTGGGTGGAGGGAGGCATTTAAATGACCAACTGAAGGTGCGGTTACGCAGTTACGTTCCTAACTAGACGCCCTTTCGCATTGAAATGCGAACCTACAGTTAAGGGAGTCACATAAGAACATGAAAACCGGGGGCGGTACCGAGGGAGTTTACATGTGTATATTTAGGAACCTACCGCATCCTTAAGTGTGAATCAGGTCCATGGTTACCATACATAAATACCTTACTGTAAAGTTCTAAAGACCTACTAAGGACAGCTTTCCAATTGATTTTAATTAGTGACACCAGACCAATTTAATTCTTATCAATCTAAAGAATATTACATTAAGTTAGGCCATAGGAATACGATCAAGAATATTTATGTCTTCAAAGAAGACTGGAAGTTTATCCAATCATAATCGCTTAGTATATGTTACAATGATTTTATGTCCAAGTAAACCTGTATGTATTGTTAAGAAGTTTAATCAGAGCCTGGTTGTTTTTCAATGGAGCCCATAACGGTGGGGACAGGCTGGGCTGCAGAAATCTGGCAGGTCGCGGCCCCTGATGACTGATCCTATGGGTGCGGGTAAGAACACTAAACAAATGCAAGGGAGCAGAATTACCAGTGAAACAGTATGACAACTAAAACAAACAGTGAACCAACAGGGGATGAACTTTCCCAGAAACAGAAGGCAATCAGAACCAGAGGCAAGGTACAAGGAAGGGTGGGTACACAGAGGAACACAAGGAGCAATAAGGCAACAACCAAAGTGAGAGAGAGAGCGAGTGAGAGAGAAAGGGGGGGGGATAGAGGGAAGGGGGGGAAATGTGCCAGCGTTTATAATAAGCAAGGTGCTACAGCTGCTCCTGCTTTATATAGAGGCTGCTGCCATGTGCCCCTACCCAACAATGACTCGACAACAGCCAGTATGCGTGACTGCAAGATGGCAGTGCTCCGGCCCCACCGGTGGAGTCACCACGCTACCGCGTGTAACATGTATCACTGTTTTATATGAGGGACTTGATATTTTTCCATGCATGTTTGTTACACTGCCTTATGTTTATATACTAGAATAAAAAGGGAAAAAGAACTAGGAAAAGGGAGAAGGGAATAGGGATAGGGAAGGTAAGATATGCCGCACAAAAAATGGGACCACAAAGGGATCCCCACATGAACTTATATACAAAAGGACCTGACCCCAATAGTCAATTAATGGGGGTGCTACAGTAAAAAACGCCCTCGGTATACAATAATCGAGTAAGGAAAGGGGGACAGATGGAGAGAGAAAGGGAGGGCTTTCGGGGTACACGGTGCAAAGGGTCCACACAATCAGATCATATGGGGTTCCAAAAGTTGATCTCTTATAAATATGGCCACTGTATCAGATGATGTTTCTTTATATTTTAGCCTCCTTTGACTTCACTATATATTTTTTATTATTACCAGTAAAAGTTATGTTTTAATACAAGTATCTATCTTGTTTCATTAGATACACATGGCTTGAGATATCTACTTTTTTGTATCCTCTGCTGTAGTGTAATCTGTTGCAATTTTTTCTTGTCCATTACATCCCTGCATTATAGGGCCTAGTCTCTGACTAGCTGAATGTATGTTGTGATTTATCTCATTGTTTTTTTCATTTTTCTGACCTCTGACTAAGGCTACTTACATGATTTTTAGTTGCTATATTGTCAAACATTAGGTGGTAATAGTGATCTTTTCATTTTGTTTGTATTATTATAACCTATTACCTACCCTATAAATAAATATTGTTGACAATTATGCCATATATATCAAACCTCATCTGATACAGTGACCATGTTTATCAGAGATCAACTTTTGGAACCCCATATGATCTGATTGTGTGGACCCTGTGCACCGTGTACCCCAAAAGCCCTCCCTTTCTCTTTCCATCCATCCCCCTTTTCTTACTCGATTATGTTTATATACAACTTGTTGGTTGTAAGAATAAGTATATATTCTTGTCATTTTACATCCAATGGAAAAAAAAAAAGATTAAAAAAAAAAAGTTAGATTTGAGAAAGTTGTCTTTTATCAGGACATGAGCACAGTAGGCTATAGGAGTGTTCATTTTATTTCTAATAAGCAAATCTTAAGTTTCCTATTTTTATAAATGCAAACAAGAATTGGATGTAGTGTTCACAATAATCTGTCAATATTATTTTAGGAAACAAACTGAACAAATAACATTACATATTAGATAGTTACCTGAGAAAAAGGTGTAAACAGGAAATTTCTGCGTAACAGAACATTTATAGATGTGTACATAAGGTTGGGGTTGAGGCAGGTTAAATTAATTATCATGAAACCAAAATAAAATATTACGGTTAAAGAGAAAGCGCACAGACATGACAAACATTACAATGGTTTTCACTGGTTGGCAAAGGGCTGTCTTGCAATGCTTATAGGAAGTAGAGGTTATTTGAGATATTAGATGAAAGGTGTTGTATGTGGTGGTGTATTACACAGCAGGGGGTGTTGAATCTGTAAGTAAAATTACTAGTCTAATATGTGGGAGTTTATCTGCGCCGAGACCCAAGTATTATTGTTATACAGTATGGGAGGGATACTGTGAGTTCTTAACAAGAGTTTAAAGTAAATTTACGCACTGCTATGCTATGGAATAATGCTAAACAATGGAAAAAGGTCAATTTAATGTAACAAAAAACTTAGTGACTTCCTACTGTACAATACTAGTGCTACGTAATCTGTGAGCGCTATATAAAAACCTGTTAATAAATAAATAATAAATAACTAGAAGTGAGCTGTCATAGCAACATAAGTATTGTAATCTGGCTTTGCTATGAACATTCTGCAAAATCTGCAAATTACATGCTGCATAATATGTATAAAACTTAGTAAATAACAAACTGGCTTTGCAAAGTTGTTTACTAAATATGTGTCACTGAACTGTTGACTTACAGGTACATAACTTTGTTGACAAACATGTAATATACTCCATGGTGTTTTGAAGTCCCAGAATGCAAGTTAAATATTGAAGAGGTGGGGGGAGGGAGGTATTGAAGATAGGTAAGGTAAAAGAAGATACTGGCCCGCATTCTCAATTTTTCTTGATACAAGTGTAGTTTTAGACGCAGAGCTACCACGCATGCATAGTAGCTCTTTGACGCTATCTACGTAACTTTACATTACGTAGATTGCGTAAATGTGGTCTTTAGCTCTGCACTTAAAGCTACACTCGTATCGAGAAAAATTTGCAAGTCAGAATCGGGGCCATTATATTGTCTAGTAGCTATTTGTGACCATCAATACGTTTCTATAGTCCTTACAAATTATTAGGTAATCCACTCTTGTAACATCTATTGTAAAGTTAAAATGATAATTCTGCACATCAGTTTGCATCACCATTTATTTTCTTTATATTTCCTGCTTTGTTAGTTCATTTACTTGCTGCTTAAAAGAATTTGAGATCAATATTACATCCATTTTTGGAAATATTCCAATAATAATAATGCACATAAAACAGAATTTAATATTCAGATTATTTATTTTGTCGCTGTCCTGTATTATTTGACTGGTGACTTAATGGATTCCACCCAAGCCCTTAACTATTAAAAAAAAAAAAAAAAAATATGTCAGAGAGAAAACTAATTATCAACATGCAATGTGTGTCTACGTATGCAATTGACGATTCATGTCAAATCACCACTTGTAAATCCTGCACTTTCCCATGTTTAGGCTCCTAATACATTCTCCATCCACTGTGAACAGCTTGCTGTGAATCTATGCGCATGTATGTATGTAACACTCACATAAGTGGCTCTACACCTCGGTATTTCCTGCGGTTCTGAACAACCCTTGGCTGGCTGGAGAAAGTGTATGTTCCACTTTGCAATCCTTTCTGGTTGGGTAATACAGACGTCATGGCTAGTCGCTTAGTCAGGATAAGCCAAGAAATTCTGCTAGAAAGAAAAAGATGTGTTACCATATGTGTAAGAAAGCATGCATAAGCATAAATAAAGTAATATTATGAACATTAATTATGTGACATTAATGTAGCCATAACAACAATTCCAATTTCATATGTGTCACTCATCCTCAGCCTTACACCTATTTTTGTTCAGGGTTGTTTGTTTATTTTCAAAGTGAGTGTACATATTCTAGAATATACCTCTTTCTTTATTTGGTCAAAATACCTGATTTTATACATTAACAGCAAACAAAATAAATGAATTACATAGAGGGGTAGGACGCAATATTAGAGGCAGTGGGCCGGATCCAGAACTACGTCCGTCTTCCATAGAAGGACGTAATTCAATAAACAATAGCTACTGCGCATGCGTAGTAGCTACTGTACGTAATCTGCGTATCGTTTCGATACGTAGATTGCGTATATGCCGTTTCCACCTGAAAATTTACAACAGCTCAAGGGCTGTTATAAGTGTGAACCTGAGGGAACTTTTAAGCATTAAAAACACAGCTCTGTACATGTTAAAAATATTACATTTAAGCATCCATCCAGCACTTTTAAAGCACATATTAGATCATAAAATACATGATAGTAATTATTTTTTTAAGCCTGAATAGCAGCCTATGACCACACATTTTAATCCAGCATTATTTAAATAATGTACTAAATTGTTCATCAGTTAAATTTGATTATAAAACAAATTGAAAAGTGCAATCTTGCCTAGGCTTCTGCTATTACACCTTGCAGCCTTTGCCTATACATAACCGTTTGCATATTTTAAATTAATGCACCTTTTCAGTGTGTCCTAACCAGAGCTGCAAATGCCGTAACTCTGGATAGGACGCATTCAATTTGAGCAGTATAATTCCGCATTTGCTGCTCAAAAACTCATTAACAGTTCCAGTGTTTTTTTCAAAGGTCTATTTTTACGTATTGTTGAATCACTTAACATTATACTAATTTTCTTTTATTTTACACAAATTAATTTATAGCTTAATACAAATAGCTGCATGAGAAGCAGGGGTAATCTGACCATCAGGATACATGGCAACTCTATAAAATATGTTAAGTACTGGGATAGATAGATAGTTTTTAAGCACATATAAGTTAGAGTCTCCATCGCCTTATATAAAACTTACTTGTAATTACTATAACTTTACACAGTAAAGACAACCAAACACAGCCACACTATAGGGACCAAACAATAAACATAATCAAACCCCGAGTAAAACTAGTGCATGTGACATCGTCACCCTAGTTACCCCCGACAGGCCTTACATACAGGTGTCACAATCTCCGCGATCTTCTGTGAAAATGGGCTCCGAGCAGCGACAACGGGCAACACAGTTCAGTAGTGTCCTGTTACCAAGAGACACAGTCTGCCATAGCAACCGCTCCCTAGTGCACGAGTGTCAGGGAGTTTTTTTTTCTCTCAAAGCTTTATTGATATAGCGCACACATGTAACCAGTTTAATCCCAGTTTTAGTTAAAGTAACGTAAAGGCTTTTTTGTATGTAATTTCCAGAGACAGCCCTGTGAATTTCATTACCGAATGTTACCTCATTTGGATTATTTAGTGGTGTTTTAAACTCATACAATAAAGTCATAATCTTAGGCACTCCAGCGGGATATGAACTAGCAATAAATTACTGTTAATTCGGTACTTGTTCATTTTTGCGGCCCCCTGCTGGACGACGCAGAACCAGTGTTGCCAACTCTGAAACATAAAACAGGCAACCGAGACATTAAAGCCCAATCCGACACACACACACACACACACACACACACACACAAATTAGTTACAAAAATCTGCAGAAATTTGATAAGCTGCTCCGCCAACATCAAGGCTTCTCTGTGGGATATATATATATATACATACACACATATACACACATATATATTTACACATATCTATATCTATATATATATACACGTCAATAACCAAGATAAATAGGCATACTTGTAGTATCGAGGACCCGCGCGCCGCGACGGAGCAAGCAGCAGCTGCGGCGGAAGGATCACAGAAAATAGTGCGCTTACTAATGTCATGTCACTTCCCCAAATAAAGTAAGTGGTTTTTTTTTTAATCCATAAAATGTTTCATTGAATAGATGAAATAATATTGTTTACATATTTAGGGTTAGGGGTTAGGAATAGGGTTTAGGGTTAGGTTAGGGTAGGGGTTAGGGTTAGGGGTTAGGGTTAGGATTCAGGGTTAGGGTTAGGGTTAGGGTTAGGGTTCAGTTAGGTTTAGGGTTAAGATTCAGGGTTAGGGTTAGGGTTCAGTTAGGGTTAGGTTAGGGTTAGGGTTCAGTTAGGGTTAAGATTCAGGGTTAGGATTAGGGTTCAGTTAGGTTAGGGTTAGGATTAGGGTTAGGGTTAGGTTAGGATTAGGGTTAGGATTAGGGTTAGGGTTAGGATTCAGGGTTAGGTTAGGGTTAGGGTTCATTTAATTTCATTTTAATATCCCAAACCTTAACACTAACCCTAAACCCTAACCCTGAATCCTAACACTAACCTTAAACTTAACCATATATATTTATGTATACACACAGACAGACAGAGAGACTGAAACAAAGAGAGAGATGGACAACATAGCAAGAATGACTCAGAAATCCATATACGTCTATTAACATTTTTTTATTTAAAAAGTAGATTACACTACTTCAGTTACCTAAAATAATTATTAACATAACATTAATAAATGATTCACTTTTGCAGAGGGTTGATTGGTGTATGTTGGAAGCCAATTTAACAAGGATAACGTTCAGCTATGTGGCTTAGCAAATTTAAATACGCAAGGTGAAATGTCTTCCCATATCGCTCACGCCACATAAACTCATCCAAATAACTTGGAAGCATCTCTTTCGTTGTTCCATTCATGCGTTTAAACATTGATTTTGCTCTTTTCCAATAACATTCCACATTATTCGTATGGGCACCAGTGTTTGGATCCACAAAGTTCTGTTTATGGTTTACAGTTTGATGTGAATAACCATTGGGCAATTGAGAAATATTGTTATAAGCTGCCCATTTGTCTGACACTATTACTGAACCTGGAGCAACCACTCTTTGTATGATTGGCAAAAGCGTATCTGCATCTCGCTTTTCTACAAATGTTATGTAGCCGACTTTTTCATTTACATCATATACTCCAAAGATCCAGCGGTCTTGGTTTTGTAAATTTCTTCCACGGAAATACTTTGCTTTCACTAGAAGAGATTCGTCTATTTGGACGATTTTGCCAGCACCACCCAGTTGTATGGGGCTCTGTAGTAATTTCCATGAACAGAGGTCCCGAAAAAATTGATAATAGTCCACAGCTGTATGGGAAGATATATCCAAATGGCACATTGTGGTACATTGCGGTGTTTC
>WWET01001017.1:432647-453938 GCA_011038615.1 Limnodynastes dumerilii
GGATGGAGGGCCCTGCTCACATGAGCTAACACATTAAGTGGGAGGGAAGAACTTACAGAAGACATAAGGAGAGGGAAGGAAGTGGACTGCTGGTGTGAGCGGAGGAGAGGTGGAAGGAAAAGAAGGGATAGATGAAGGGTGCAGTGAGGATGGTAAGTGGAGAAGGGGTAGGCTAGCCTGAACAGATGCGTTTTGAGTGAACGCTTGAAGACCTGCAATGTGGGGGAGAGTCTGACTAAAGAAGAAAGGTCATTCCAGTGCAGAGGTGCAGCACGGGAGAAGTCCTGGATACGGGCATGAGATGTGCCATCATGTGCCTCCAGCCCCCCCAGTACTCCCAACATGTGCCTCTAGCACCCCCAGTACTCCCAATATGTGCCTCCAGCTTCCCCCAGTACTCCCATCATGTGCCTCCAGCCCCTCCAATACTCCCATCATATGCCTCCAGCCCCTCCAGTACTCCCATCTTGTGCCTCCAGCACCTCCAGTACTCCCATCTTGTGCCTCCAGCCCTCCCCCTCCCCAGGTTTTCTTACCTTACCTGTGTCCTCCGAGCGGGACTGCGGCTAGAATTGGAGTCCCGCGGTGGCTGAGACTTGCAAGGGAAATATAATTCTCAAGTCTTTTAGATTCAGTCTGTTTGACAAGCAGTGTATATTATGGTACTTACCGGGTTTTTTGGTCACTTCAGCTGCCCACAAAAAATTTGCAAGTCAATCAATAAAACTGCAAGGTACATGTAACAGTCCCTCATTCGCCTATCTCTTTGTATGATGGCTTGGTGTGGTGACAGTTACGATATCAGGTACAGTAGCGTTACTCCTGTTGTGGTGTAAATCATTCACCTAGCAAATCTCATGTCGGAGTTCAGTACAGATAACTGTAGGTTTAATGTATAGTGGAAGCAAGGAGAAACAGTTATTAAACAAAAGTAAACATGATGACTATTATTTTATTTTACTAAAGGCTCCAGCTAGCTCTGTCCCTTGGCTTAGTGTACAGCACGCTGAAGCCTTTGGCCAAATTTTTGACCTTTGGCCTTTTTAGCCTTTGGCTAAATTTTAGTTGTAAAAACAATATTGTGAGCTGTGAGATGGTCCAAAATGACTGGAAATGAATGGAAACACTGTAAGAACATAATCATGTACAAATACACGTTTTTAATGATTTTTTAAGAAATCCAAAACCAAAACAATTGAGGGTCATTTTGCCAAAACCAAAATATAACAATGATTTACAACCAAAACTAAAACATGGAGATTTCCATGCAGAATACTTAAAGCAGTGTCTTTCTGGTTGATACACAATCCACACGTTGGAGAGGGGGGGCTGCCCTGGTCTTTTACATACAGACTTGTGGATCACAAATTCTGTACGATGCCAGCAGAGGCTACCATATGGAATTCCAGGGGAAGTATGAATCTAGTCTTATGACTGGATATAACTAACTTATATGTCTGTATTTATATTCTCTTTGTGTAAAATTTGCTGAAAGTTTTGACACCATATCAAAGTTGTAATGTGCACAGACACTGCTCCACTGCTGATTCATGTTATCTTAAATATATGGAATATATGGATCTTCCAGTGTTAATTGTGCTCTGTAAGAGGAGTTAAACACAGTGGGCATTACAGTGTATAAGATTGCGGATAAAGTGGCAGCTACACAGATCTTTCCTGCAAGTAATGTTTGTCACCAGAAATACTAGAAATGAGCATTATCAGTGCTATTTCATTAATGAATCACTGATATGCTTCTTGTTATCCTGGCGTGAAAGATTTAAGAAACATATCCTGTTTTGAAATAATCCATTACATCAACAATGTGTATAAATTCCCAACTTGTTCCAGGCACCTCATTAGAAGTCCTCTTTAAGCCTATATTGTTTTTCCTCAATGTTATTAAGTCTGTTATGCACTGTTTGGTTTCTGAAGTCAACATATCTGTGGACCTGCTCCACAGTTAAGAAGGAGATAAGAAGGAACGGATTCGCAATTCTACGCAGTTGGAAGGCAACACCCTTGACATGCCCTCATTATTATGCTTCTCAACCGACTTAGGAAGGCCATAAGCAGCCTTATCTTCCTGTGCGTATGTCTCTTCTTAAGTTGCTAAAGTACACATGTACTTAGCAAACCACGCCCGTCCGCCCCATGTAAATGCCTCCCCCCACCACTTTTCTTAATTGCTTTTGAACGAGAACTGGTATGCTCCTTCTTACTTATCTCATTAAAATCTGACTTGAAGCCCATGCGTAATGAATAACTGTTCCTAAATCCAACATAAATAAGGGTACTACACATGCGCATTTAACCGTTCTTAAAAATACGCACCAAAATAGCAGCAACTTCTTAACTGTGAATCAGGTCCTGTGTCATTAAGAAAACATTACCCTTATCATGAATAATAAATCATTCTGGACCAGATCCTACCATAGAGGTCCACTTCTGGATCCCCCGCTGCATCCTAAACTCTGTACGGGTGAAGGGAGGCCATGTCCCATGCTCATGTAGGGTCCTAACTTTACATTTCTGCACTGTCCCCATGTAAAATAGAGGTGATGCGGAAATTGTACATATGGCCTGAAGCAGCACTTACTGTACAATTAACATCCCTCCCCATCCAATAGAAGTGTTTTTGCTTCCAGCTCTTACATGCCATGCTGACGAATATTTACCAGGATGGATCTGGATCGAGAATACCGTCCTGGTGCGCTGCAGTTCCAAAAGGGGGCATTTTACAATCACAGCATTCCAAAAACGCCCCCTTTAGCATACATCAGGATCTGCTCCAATGTTCTCAAGTTCAGGGAAAGGTTTACTTTTCTGAAATAATTATCAGACTTTTCCAAAAACAAATTAGTTATTATTTTTTATATCAACACACACACTTGCTTCTATATTATCAGTATAATAGTATAGACTGGAGCATATGTACTTTAAATGTTTATTTATTGTCTTCTCTCTGACATCCTAGTGTTAATGGTTTAGGGAGGAGCCATATGAAGTCATTAAACATCCCTTAATATGTGGAGGTTGACAGAGTGCCTTGCTTTTCAGGTATAGAAATACTTGCTGTATACTGTGCAACTGTACTGAGTCCTGCAAATGACCATTTCCACCTCTAAATGCCTTATTTGGATCATCTCAAAACAATAAATAGCCTTGTTTAATTACCAGATTTAGCTTTACGGATATTGGGCCAGATCCAGAACAATGCTTGTGATTAAATTTACGCGTGGCGGAGATGTAAAATCGCCTTTTGGTAAGTACTGCGCATGCGCACCATAGAAAATACGCTCAGTAACGTAGCGTAATTGTGAACGTATGGGCCATTCACGTATGTATCACGTAAATACTTAAGTGTGGGCGTGCCAATTTTACGTGAGTCCAAAATACGTCTGAAATACGTTAAGTAGGCGGGGCTTTGTATTTAAAGTGTACAGTATGGGCGCGCTTAGCTGCGTAAATACGTGTTGCCCATACGTACGTGTGCGAATCACTGCGGTTACGTTGCCAAAAGTTGAGGTAGGGTTTGAAAAGCGTATCTTGACAAAATACGTACATTCAAGGGGTGTGCCAAGGGAAGTCTATAGAAGGTACGCACGCGTAAATACGCTACGCGATTAAATGTACGGCAAACGTAGTTCTGGATCTACCCCATTGACCTTGAATATTACTGTTTGAACCAGAGGTTGAAATAGCGAGTTGTGGGCCCAGGTGCAAAAAATATATTTTGGCCCTGATGATATCCAAGGTAACCGGTGGGAAGCTTTAACGATGCGGTGATGACGGCTGTGGGCTCTTGTATCAGCATGGGCCCCGTTGCTGTTGCATCTCTTGCACCAATGGTCGTTCCGTCTCTGGTTTGAACTCATATATAATGTACAAATCAAACACTGTATTTACTAACATAGTTGCCTTTAGTTGGTCAAATATATATTAACTTTGCCAATATGAGCATGATTGTACTGTCGTGACTGTCTTGTTTTGTTTTTTGTTAATCATTGTATAAATGTCCACCAGTTGTGAATTCAATTGATCAAGCCTTTTTCTTCTTCACCACAGAAGCATACAAGTCTGTACTGTCATTCACCACTTCTGACGGTACTTCTGCCCGCTTCACTTCTGCATAGGTGACTTCTACATCTGAACTGCTGGGTGGATTTTCTCTCTCTTTTCGTCTGTCATTGAACTTTACATCTGTGTAGATAAGTCCTTCATTGTCTTGCTCTGTATTCTGTTGTAACATAAAATTTGTAGTTTAAATATAATTAGTATATACAAACATAGAAAGTGATGGCAGAAAAGAGTGACAGGACCCATCTAGTCCTCCTATTTCTTTTAAACTATACTGAACCTAGATTCTATTTGACCCTCAATTTAGCTCAAGAATTAGGCTATCCATAAAGTTCTCCCAAGAATGTTTAAATTGTTCTTAAGTGTTAGCCTCTAGCATCGCAGATGAGAGCTTATTACATTTATCACTACTCTTTCAGTAAATGTTTCTGCACATTTCCTCTAAACCTACTAACCTCCAGTTTATATGCCTGTCCTCGTGTTCTAATACACCCCTGGTTATATTTGAAAACTGCTATCCCCCTGTCCTTTCTCTGCTCCAATCTATACATGTTTAGTTCCTCTAGTGTTTTATGTTTTGGGACACATGACATGCACCATTTAGTTACTCATTGCTGAAGTGTTTATGTCCATATGGAGATATGGGACCATGTTTATACTTACCATTGAATTTCATACGGCAGAGGCTATAAAACTAAATTTACGATTCACAAGTCCGCACTCCCCCTGCTCTCCTATGTCCGGATTGTGTATCCGCCAGCATGGATGTTACCTTAAGTATTCTACACGGAAAGCCTTCTGTTCGGGATATTGCATCATAGGCCGATGCGTTGCCAAGCCCTTACTGTATGATTTGTA
The DNA here is from genome assembly GCA_011038615.1 of Limnodynastes dumerilii. Lineage (NCBI taxonomy): Eukaryota > Metazoa > Chordata > Amphibia > Anura > Limnodynastidae > Limnodynastes > Limnodynastes dumerilii. The sequence goes on from WWET01001017.1 coordinate 437,586, forward strand.
TGCCTTTTCCCACCCACTCCATGTGTATCTCCTACATATAGGGGGAGGGGGGGGGCTCTGATCCGCATTGAGAGCAACATTAGTTGGCTGTGCTCTGCTGAGGATACAATGGTAATGCGCATGCGCAGTACCATTTTTCTGAATACTTACGTATATAGCATATGGCCATGGCCTCCAGAACTGAACACAGTATTTTAAATGAGGCCATACCAATGATCTATAAAGGGGCATTACTACATCTCTCTTTCTCACTATTAATTCCTCCGTCTATGCAGACAAGAATATGCCTGTTACATGAAATTTTGACTCCTAGCTCCTTTCCTCCTCAGTAATTTCTAAAGTAGTGCCATTGGGGTAGATCCAGAACTACGTTTGCCGTACGTTTATTCGCGGAGCGTATTTTCGTGCGCCTAAATTCGTTACAATCCCCTCGGCACACCCCTTGCACGGACGTATTTTGTAAAGATATGCTTTCCAAACCCTACCGTAACTTTTTCCAAACCCTACCGTAACTTTTTCCAATGTAACTGCATTCATACGCACACGTACGTATGGGCTGAACGAATTTACGCAGCTAAGCACGCCCATACTGTACAATTTAAATACAACCCCCCGCCTAATTCACGTATTTCACACGTAATTTGGAGTAACGTAAAATTGGCACGCCCACATGTAAGTATTTACGTGACACATACGTGAATGGCCCATGCGTTCACAATTACGATACATTAATGTGCGTATTTTCTATGGTGCGCATGCGCAGTGCGTACAAAACAGCGATTTTACGTCTCTGCCACACGTAAATTCGCTCCAATGCGTAGTTCTGGATCAGGCCAATTATTAATATATTGAGCTTCTGGATTTTTACAAACCAATTGCATGATTTAGCATTTTTGGCAATAAACCGCAGTTTTCTAATTCTTCATCATTCCTCCAATCTACCTAGATCATTGTTTCCCAACCCTGGTCCTCAGGGACCACTACAGTCCATGTTTTCCAGGCCTCCGCACAGAACAAATGCTATAATGAGTACCACCTATGGAGCTTTCAAAATGTGTCAGTCAGTAATGAACACACATGTGCTCCAGCAGTGAGACCTGGACATCATACACTATTAGTGGTCCCTGAGGACCAGGGTTGGGAAACACTGACCTAGATAATCAATCTTTTTGTTACCTCTTCTGGGGCCAGATTTTCTAAGCTGTGGGAAAAGTGGAAATGCCAGTCCGTCAAGTTCAACCTATTTTGAATCTCCTGTGATCCCTATCTTTATATTTGAGGTTAATCCATATGAAGCAACCTCCAAACTGCAATCTGGAAAAAATAAATAAACAAATAAAAATACCAAGATGGCCGTTCTATTTCCTCCTTGCTCCACTACTGTCCTTTATTTAAATTTGCGGTCATGGTAACCCTGGATGTCCTTATCTGCAAAAAATGTATCATCTTTGTGTCATCTGTAAAAAAGGCCAAAATTTCCTCCCCAAACGTGCAGTGTTCTCCCCAGAAAATATTGCCAGCCGGGTGGTATTAAATAGAAGCTGGATGGGAGCAGTGTAATATTTTGCAATAATAATACTTGATGGGATCCAGACATACGTCTCCTCTGCAAAACGCCTTGCTGGTGCTGCACTACTGGGAACTAAGCTTCTAGGGCATTAGAATGTGCCTGTCTTGTAACTATATTGTTCTGTTGGTTGTGATCTACTGGCGGAGGCAACGAGACAAGGCTGTCTCCAGCCATCCAATATTTTCCCCCTTACTTCTGTGTGTGTGTGAGTGATGCTGGCGTCACACTGAAGGAAAAGAAGCTACAGGTTGTCTTCTATACAGAGTTTCTGTTGCTTCTGCTTGACGTGCAGCAGTGTCAGAAAGCCTTTACGGTTTATTGGAGACAACAGGACTGAAATCTGGAGATCACAATCAACGTTTTAAGTCAGGTCTGGCCGGGTGGTAAGCTAAAATTGCCGTATGGAGAACCCGGCTAAAATTCCCTGGGGAGAACACTGACATGTAATATCAACAATAAAGATATTAAATAGCAATGGTAGAAGTTACGTGAAAGTGAGTGGGAGGAGGCATTTAAATGGGCATTTGAGGGCGTGGTTAGATAAATGCGCACGTACGTGCGTAAGTACACACGTAGACTTAAGGGTGCCCTATGGAGGCAGAAGTCACCGAAAACCCATCCGGTCGATGAGAGTGTCATGGGTGTTGCCTTGCAACATAGGTGCGTATATTTGCGTACTTTGTGAATACTGTTCACTCTCTCCAGAAGGGAATCCATTTAATACAACCCATTGTTGTCTATCCTGTAACCAAGATTAGGTGTGGGTCCCCGTCGAAAACAGCTCTATTTCATAGGGTCATTCTCTCCCAGACTATTTTGAACTGGCTGGGAACACGATTGTTTCTGCCTGGAAAAAGGGCATAGCAGTTGCTCCCTGGAACACCAAACACGGTGTTCCGAAAGTTAAGTAAGGATTCTAACCCCAACCCTCTCCCTAATCCTTCCCCTATCCTCCCCTATATTACCCTAACCCTCCCTTCCCTGCAGCCTGACCCAAACCCCCCTTCCCACAGCCTAACCCTGTCTCCTTTCCTCGCAGCCTGACCCTAACCCCCCTTCCTCGCAGCCTAACCCTAAGTCTCCTTTCCCTGCAGCCTAACCCTAACCCCTCTTCCCCGCAACCTAACCCTAAGTCTCCCTTCCCCACAACCTGACTCTAACCCCTCTTCCCCATAGCCTAATTCCAAGTCTGCCTCCCGTCTCTACTTCTCAATGACAGCCATCGGTGCGCGGACTCCCACCGACCAAGAACGTATCCACCCAAATAATTTTGATTCCAACACTATATTTTCTAGCTTATTAACAGTCAGTGATGCTATGTCTACAGCATCCCCTTAATCTATTACTTTATTGAACCAGTCAACAAACTCAATAAGATTTTTTGGACATGACTGTAAATCCATGCTGCTTGAGATCCTTTAAGTTACTGGATTTAAAATACTACACAATTTGTTCTTTTAAAATATAAAACAAAGATAAGGGAATAAGTCTCAATCTTCCCAACCTAGAACTCAACACTGAGATCAAGGAGAACCCAAATACGTCTCCCAATATATTATAAGACAGTCTCAAAAAAGGTCTCTATATATATAAGTGCCAGATCTTGTCTAAAACATCTCTGAAGAATATGTAGCTCACAGTTTTGAAGTTCATAATAAAGGTGCTATCCAAGGTTGCCTCAAATCAGTCATTCATTGATTCTGGAAGAAGTAAACTCCAGATGGCAATCTAGCAAAGTGAAAGACAAAGTTGACGAACTGATCGCTGTTAGCGTCTATAGCGTGAACGGTCCCTGGCAGTGTTTTATTCCCGATCTAATACCTCCAAGCCTTGTTTTCCATTCCGCTTAGGGTGCGTTCCAGCTTCCCACTAGGATAGGTGAAACTAGGGGGACAAAGAACGGCCAGGCGCCAATAGTGTAAATCTTTTATTTGAATGAAATAAATCAAAGGCAAATTCTACTCACAAAAGAATAGGACATTACAAATGCCAATTGCGCTTTTGAGTGTATAAGTCTCACTCAGGACATCCACTGGTTTAGCGGCAAGGGTCCAAGGTGTGTGTTCAGCAAAAACACACAGTAGCAGAGTATAAACCAATGCGTTTCGGCCAAGCACTGACCTTTTTCAAGGTTATAACCACTCTAGTCTCTGCTACATATTTACCTAATACATAGAGAATATTATTCCCCTAGGTCCCCTCCCAATAGGACTCAATTTAGGGAAATAAATAGATATCCTCCTAGAATATCACCAAGAAGAGACTATAGAGATGATCATTCCCCTAGATATTCATCGGAATATCAAAAAAAAATAGTTGTCACTATATATTCCCTCAGAAGAAAGGGAACATAGATGTCATCAGGAAGATTATCAAGATCTTACACACCACAAAAGTTTTGATATACTTATAAAAATAGATCAGGATATTCTCCGGAGTCCAGACAGAACCAGGAGAAAATAAAACCAACTATCCTTCCTATAGAAGCAAAACACCATAAAAAGAAAGATAAATCAGAAAATTACTAATCTAAAAAGAAAAACATATAAGAAAAAATTAAGAATATAGAAATCGTCAAAAACAAATAAATCTATTAAACAAAATATTGTGGATAATACAAACATATATAATCTTAGTGATTATGGGCTTGATCCAGGCCTACGCTTAAAAGCCGATCTGCGCATGCTTCGGGCAGATGTTGCCCGATGTAGCTACGGCAACGCCCGATCATGGATCGGGCATCCGTAGCAGCGCCGTAGTAAGTGGGTATCCCCCAACGTTACTACATTCAGGTTAGTGTAGGGAGGCAGCAGTGAGGGAGGGTAATGAGGCTGGGAGGTCGGCGTTATCGTAATAACGCCGCCGTCTCAGCGCAGTTACACTCCCTTACGCCGGCTGAAGTTAGGGTAGCTTTCAGCCGGCGTAAGGGAGTTTAAATACGCTCCAAGCAGGGGGAGTGTCAGGGGAGTGAGCTGCTGTTACGCTGAACGTTAGAACTCTCAGTTTAACATATGTCTGAATCAGGCCCTATGTGCTCATGGATTTAGAAACCGCAGTATTAAAAAAGGGCTTAAAATTTGCACCTACAAATGGTGTTAATAAATTTAACACCTTTGTAGATCTACAAAAATGTATACGCAAATTAACAGTAAAACGACACTTTGCACTTGAGAAGGAATCAAAAACGGAAGCCCCAAGTCAGAATAAAGTGGAAACTGATAAACCTAACTCCCTTAAACCAAAATCTACGTTTTATCTTATTCAGAGTAGGGGGTGCTTCTTAGAAGCCTTTAATAAGGTTACCACTAATGATATAAAGAAGAAGTTTCATAATAATAATAAAAAAAACAAAGGTTTAAACATAACAGGAATTTAACTAAAAAAGAAAGAGGCAATAGATACCCTCATGAATAATGACACTATTATAATTAAGCCTGCAGACTAGTTAGGGAGGTGGCCTAGTTATTTTGAATAAAGCCGATTATGAGAAAGAGGTACTAAGACAGTTATCAGACGGGAAAACATATAAGGCCTTACCAACGAACCCTACTAATAATATTTTAAAAAGATACAATAATCATGTCTTGGAATATTTTAAATAGGGTACAATTACTAAATCCCAGTTTGACTTTTTAACTGTCACTGCTCCCGTAATACCAGTCCTATATGTTCTGCCCAAGATACATAAAAGTTTAAAATATCCTCCAGGCAGACCTATAGTGGCTGGTATTGATTCTGTTACTACAAAATTATCCAAATTTGTGGATAACGTTACAACCTTTAGTGTCAAAAACAGAATCTTATGTTAAAAACACAGTGTCAGTGATTAGAAGGATTGAGGGATATATATGGGATAAGGATTCCTACCTAGTCACTGCAGATGTTGCATCACTGTATATGATTATTAATCATTCAGACGGTATTGATAGTATTAAATCCTTTACACAGCATTTAACACCAGACTATAGGGAGTTTATTTTAAACAGTGTTCAATTTATTTTAGAAAACAATTACTTTGACTTCAAAGACAAATTCTATATTAAAAAAAACTGGTACCGCGATGGGTGCGAAATTCGCACCCAGTTATACAAATTTGTTTTTAGCGACATGGGAAAGAGAAGTAGTTTTAACCCCTCATAGATGGAGAAATTTTTTAAAAGTTTGGATTCGCTATATAGATGATGTCCTGTTCATTTGGACAGGACTAAAAGAACTTTTAGATGAATTTTGCAATTTCTTAAATACAAATAATAAAAATATTGTTTTAACCTTTGATAATAATCAACAAACAGTGAATTTTTTAGATATTGCTATCTATGGGGAAGATGGAATTTTAAAAGTAAAAAACTATATGAAACCCACGGATAGCAATTCCTAGAGGACAATTTCAGAGGATAAAGAGAAATTGCTCAGACAATAACGAATTCCATAATAAAGCCCTTGTATTAAAAGAAAAATTTATGGAGAAAGGATACTTGCCTAATATCCTGGATGATATTATAAGTGAAGTAGGAAATATGAACAGAGAACTTTTATTGGAACCAAAACAGAAAAAGGAGGAGAATACACAATTTAATACAGCTTTTATTAAGCAATAGAATTCCAATTTTAGAGAAATAGAAAAAAATGTTAAAAAACTGGCACTTGTTGGTGAATGATCCAGTATTGGGGAAAATTTTACCGGCAGCCCCAAAATTTATTTATAAACGAGCAAGAAATCTGGGCAACCAAGTTACACATAGTGCCTATCAGGATGTTAATAAACACCCTAGAGTTCTCACTAAAGGGTTCCATCGGTGTGGAACATGTAGGGTGTGTAGATTACATACTACACAAAAGAGTAAAATTACAGATTTTAAATCTAATCAAACTGGAGAAACCTTCACTATAGAACAATTTATAACATGTAATATGGATAACATAATATACATGATAGAATACAATTGTGGAAAACAGTACATTGGGAGAACAGGCTGCCCACTCAAAGTTAGATGGGCAGAACACCTCAATAATATTAAAAGAGGTTTCATTAAACATACACGTTCTTACCATTTTAAGGAGAAACATGAATGCTCCTCATCGGGTATTAAATATATGGTAGGCAGAAAAAAAATAACCACAAAATGGAGACAACATAATTTATTGGAAACTTTAGCTAAAACGGAAATGAGGTGGATTTATGAGATGGATACTTTATACATGGTTGAGGAGGAGTATGTTGGGGTGGTTTTGGATTGAGGACCCGCGGTCACGGTGCCCTGGCTCTCTTTGCGTGACTGTCACATTTTGTAGGCTATATGCAAGGATTCGCTTGTTTATTGTTTACATCAGATGTGTATCGGATGCGTAATACATAGTGTGACATAATGCGAGATTACATGTTTACTTGTGCCTTCTGATTTTCCGGAGAGACAATACTCATTCTGGTTGGAATATCCATCGGACAGGTAGCCGCTGGAGCTCTATTGCCTATGTTTTCTATGATGATGTTTCATCTGTATTTACATATGCCTGTACTTGTATAATTATGTATTCCTGATGTACTGATATGAAGCATTATTACGTGATATTTTGCTGCACACAATATATGTTTTTAATCGGAAGTGTGCTTGCCACACCCCCTGGCTCTGCGGCCAGTGCCAGGGAGCCGTCGCTCATACCACCGTTGCTGGGGCAACGCTACACAGCGGGGGGTTCAGCGTCTTCCGGGTAGAGGCGCGTGTGATGCTGTGTGGAGCTGTGGTAAGTCCTTCTTTTTATTTAGTGTATATATACATGCTGTTGGGTGAGGTTCTGGTGTTTTGGTGTCTTCACATTCCCTGATGAAAGTTGCTAAACTGCAACTGAAACGTTGGATTTCGTGTGTATGAAGAAATAAACAAGTTGGTGATTTATTTTGCAATATGAAGTCTCCGTGAGTGCCTTGAATTTCGTAGATTTTTTTTTTTTTTAATATTGTTACCAGTTGCTATGTATATCGTTACAATCTTTGTTTTAATGGAGATAATCAGGTATAACTATTTATCCTGACTAACTGACCAATCAAAAACTAATGGAAAGAACCAATTGAAATAGAGGACTTCTATGAAGATATCTATAAATAGGTAGCAGAGACTAGAGTGGTTATAACCTTGAAAAAGGTCAGTGCTTGGCCAAAATTCGTTGGTTTATACTCTGCTACTGTGTGTCTTTGCTGAACACACACCTTGGACCCTTGCCGCTAAACCAGTGGATGTCCTGAGTGAGACTTATACACTCAAAAGCGCAATTGGCATTTTTAATGTCCTATTCTTTTGTGAGTAGAATTTACCTTTGATTTATTTCATTCAAATAAAAGATTTACACTATTGGTGCCTGGCTGTTCTTTATCCCCCTAGATTTCACCTATCCTAGTGGGAAGCTGGATTGCACCCTAAGCGGAACGGAAAATGAGGCTTGGAGGCATTAGACCGGGAAAGAAAAGCTGCCAGGAACCGTGCACGCTGTAGACGCTAACAGCGATCAGTTCGTCAACTTTGTCTTTCACTTTGCTAGATTGCCGTTGGGAGTTTACTTCTTCCAGAATCAATGAATGACTGATGTGAGGCAACCTTGGACAGCACCTTTATTATGAACTTCAAAACTGTGAGCTACATATTCTTCAGAGATGTTTTAGACAAGATCTGGCACTTATATATAGAGCAAAGAATAGGAATTCAGCGCTCAAAAGTATGTGTCTTCTACAAGGAGTACATATAGATTGTTATTAATCATATAACCTTAGACTCTAAATCCAGCAACTACCTGGGATGACCAATCCCCAAAAGACTAGAAAAAATAGAAAAATGGAAGCGCTAAGAACTTGTCTAAGGCAATTTTATAATATTAGTAACACCAATAAAAAGATAAAAACAAGAACATTCAATATTGCAACATACCAATCGGACACTGTATACCTCAACCTGCAAACAAAATATCGCCACAAAGCAATCAAAATGTTCAAGTAGAGTTTTAGCAGCAGAATTTCATAATCCAGAAAAAAAGGGTTAAGACCTGTGGAACTAAGCAATTAGATATCCTTATATACCGTCAGATTAATAGGTGTCAATAATGGAAACAAAGTCCTTTAAAGTGCACTTGAGACGGTGATAATTATGTTTGGGTATACCAGTGATTGTTGAAACATAATTATCACCGTCTCAAGTGCACTTTAGGAGTGCTAATACGCTCGGCGCTCATTCGTAGGTCTGGATCAGGCCCTTCATGTATAAGAACTTGCAACCGTCTGCTTCATAAATTATTTATAAAATCATAAAATTAAATGTAACATAGCAAAATCTAAAGATAATTAGCTTTCAAATGTGAACCAGTAGCATCTATACATTGAACCAATATCATATATTTGAATTATAATTACACATTTTCCTGTCACCAGAGTCATCTCCTGTGTAGTAGTGCTGGAATTCTGTTTGGTGCCTGTAATAAGAAACAATGACATTTTGTTATGATGATAAATAATTAAATAAGATGTAATGAGGTTAAGAAAACACATGATGCATTTTCATACAAACATCACCCCTTACTTACCAATATTTTTAGTTTATGCAGTACACATAGAAACATAGAAAGTGACGGCAGATAAGAGCCACATGGCCCATCTAGTCTGCCCATTTGTTTATTGAAAACTATACTGACCCTAGACCCTATTTACCCTCAATTTGGTTTACAATTTAGGATACCCTTATATTTATCCCAAGCATGTTTAAATTGTTCTACTGTCTTGGCCTCAGCCACCTCAGATGGGAGAATATTCTACTTTTCTGTCACCCTTTCAGTGAAGTAATTTTTCTGCACATTTCCTTTGAATCTACCACCCTCCAGTTTATATCCATGCCCTCGTGTTCTATTACACCTTTTCTTTTGAGAAAAGGTACCCTCCTCTAGTTAGTCACAACCCTTGATGTATTTGAAAGCTGCTATCATATCCCCCCTCTCCATTCTCTGCTCCAAGCTATACATGTTTTAGTTCCTCTAGCCTTTCTTGGTATGATTTGTTACAAAGGCCATGGACCATTTTAGTTGCTCTTCTTTGCACAGTCTCTAATGTCTCTAATACACAAGCTCAGAATGTGACAAGGAGATAACTGCCTGGAAACTCAATGTTTAAAGTTTAACAAAAATGTAAAAAGATCCTATTTTCCTGCATTTGTTCTTGGGTCTGTGTGTGAAATGATAAGCAAATAACTGGTGGGGGCTTTTAATACTTGTATAAACATGTCAAGCTTGTTAATACATTCTGCTAGTGCTTGAAATGGAGGACTCAATCTAGTCACTGCAATCTCCATCTTTACTCGACCTCTACTTTATGCATACGATAATTCATCTTTTTGTAATAAAAAGAAAATTAGTATTCTACCAAGGGAATATAATAAGAATATATACGTTAATATATTTTACGCTATATATGTCAGTGTGTGGCTGATATTAAAGTCAATATACAATTCCATGAAAAATATCAGGGTAACCACTCAATAGTAGAATCAAATTGAGAAATGTATTACTTATTGTGTAAAAATTGGCAAAAGCAAGAATTTTTCCAGGATATTGGCCGGATCCAGACTCATTAAAAACGATTTTGGGCTGCGATTTCACATCGCAGCGATAGTGCCGCGATTTAAAAAAAAAAATGTAGCATTAATAAAACGCGATTTTCTCACGATTTTTGCAATCTCAGGCGATGTTCTGCAATTTTTAAAGGGCTAAATCGTGGTGATTTTCAATATAAAACCACCGTGATTAGTCCTTTAACAAATCGCGGCAAATCGCGTGAGATAGAAAAAAGACCTAAGTGCTGCATGGCTGAAAGCCTTAGCCATGCTGTACTGATCAAACTACAAGGATCAGCAAAGCTGACCCTTGTAATTCTATCAGCACAACATGGTTAGACTTCTAACCATGCAGCGCTGTGTATAGTGTGTGAAAAACCCCCCCCCCACAAAACATACATTAACCCCTAAAATCATTAAATAAAATATGCATGTAAAAAAATATTTCCTAACTAACAATGTGGACTTACCGGATTTACCTCCGTTGGTCATCTCTCCTAATCTAAGTGTAATGTAGAGATGACGTCAGTTACATTGGTCCTCTACTGTTTCTGACGTCATCTCTACTATAAAAACACTGCCCCCTAGCGACCTCATCGTCATAAGGAGCAGCCCGGACGGTGAATAGAAGTGTTCCTGCGTCGTGGCAACAGGAGAAGAGAGAGAGATCCAGTGAAGAAGAAAACAGCAGATGACATCATACTAAGAAGAATTGAAGGCTTCCCAAGATGCTGACATCAAACGGTGAGTGCACAAATATTTTTTCTATTTTAATACACACAATATCCTGCACACATTGGGCCTGATCCAGAGCTACGATGTTACACTGAGCGCTGTAGCACTCAGCGTAACATCGCTGCTCTGGCCCAACACTCCCCCTTGTAGGAGCGTGTTAACTCTCCCCAAAAAGTTGGATTTGCAATGGGCTCCTGTGTAGCCCCTGCCTTTGCGAATGCCTACATGTACAAATACGAAGAGGAGTACTTGTATCGAGACATCAGATTCCAAGAGGGAGCAATTTGCTTCATGCGTAATATCGACGACCTCTTCATGATATGGCAGCCGGACCTTACTTCATTCAACTCCCTGGTGGAGGACTTGAATTCAAATGATTTCCCATTCCAATTTACTTTTGAGACCAGCCAAGAGTGTATACATTACCTGAACATACATGTGTCCCTACATGACAAGCAGATTCGGACTTCACTGTACAGTAAACCGACAGACCGCAATAATATGCTGCAGGCAAACTCATTTCATCCACCTTCGCTATGGTCTGCCATTCTCCCTATTATTAAGGGTACATCGGATATCAAGCACCATTGAGGAATGGGACACACAAATGTCACAGATGTGTACTAGATTTGAAGCCCGGGGTTATGATGCCCAGATCCTCAACGCAGTATGGGAGAAAGTGTGTAAGATACCTAGGTTGGAGACACTGAAGACGAAGTCCAAGGAGGAGAAAAAGAACTGCTTGCCCTGGGTACATACGTACACAGATAAAAGCCTGGAGATTAGACGGATAGCCAAGAAATTCTGGCCGGTGGTAAATTCTGATCCAGACCTTACTTGTTTCACAGGCAAACATCTCATGCCCAGCTATAAAAGAGGCAGTAATTTGAGGGACCTTCTGGTAAAGTCAGATATCACTAAACGCCCTAATCGTAATACCAAACCAGGATGCTTTCGCTGCCTGAACTGTGTGTCGTGTAGATATATGGTTCCAGGCACCCATTTCTCTCACCCACATTCGGGAAAGAGATATAAAATTCTCCATACACTCAACTGTACCTCCAGGTATGTCGTATACATTATCATGTGTCCTTGTGGCATGTATTATGTCGGAAAAACTCAACGTCAGTTTAAGGAAAGGATGGCTCTTCATCGTTCAGCCATCAGGGCGGCCCTTGAAGGAAAGGGGAGCGATCAACCAGTGGCAAGACATTTTGCGGCCAATAAACGCATGGGGACCTCTTGAGATTCAGTAGCTTTCCTATTGTATTCGTTTTTCAGTGGATACGTTTATTTATCGCATCTGTTTGTTTCAGGCCTCTTTTGGCATGCAGGGGAGATTTTATTGGGATATAAAGCAGGCTGTCTATTATTCCCCCGTATTTGGGACATACCCTTAGTACCCTGTAGTCCATATTATGAGAGTTGTGCTTCACTATTTGGGACATTTGTACATCTTATTATTATTATTTTTTTCTACTCTGCCTAGGGATATTTTAGTCTCCTGGACTCAACTGTATTACTGTATATATATATATATGTGGCTGCGCATTGTCCCCCTGCCGACCAGCACCGCTCACCGGGGTTTTTGTGTTTCGTTTGTTTCCAGGATACTACGGTTGCCATGGCCGCCGATGACGCGCCGTCCAGCGTTGCCGGGGCCCGACACTTCCAGCTTCCGTGAGCAGCGCGCCGGAGCGCGTGGAGCCGGAGTATCGTCTAGTCACAGGTGGGATAAGTGGATTTATGTGTATAAATATGTTTGTTGTATTCACTTTCTGTGTATATTTTGCCCTGAAGAAAGAACCCCTAGGTTCTGAAACGTTGGCTTAAACAGTTGTCTGTAGTCATTTATTCACGTCAATAGTCCTGGAGTGCCATTATACTGTACCCTTATACTTGCATTCATTTGCTTAACGTGCACCTGGGCACCTACATTATTGCATTTATTGGAGTGCCATTCATCTTAGAAATATATATATATATATGTCATAGGATGCATAGAAAGAAGAGAAACATCAATATCTTGATACACCTGAAAAAAAAACATATTTTTCAAATAGGGAGAGTTTCTAATACTTGTAAAGGAAGGAACTAATTTGTTGCCATGGTAGCCTCACTGTGAAGTGGCTGAAAGTAAACAAAGCCGTCATTACAAAAATGAATAACACTAAAAGAACAATTCGGAACTGGCTGGGAGTAAACGGATTATCGAAATAGGGCCATTCTAACCGGGGACCCACAACCCTAAGAAAAGCTGGTGTGTGGGGAATTAATGCAAAATATCCCTAAGTAGATACGACAAAAGGAGAACACAAGAATTCACAGTGCTAAGTAGTACTGACAAATGTCTTACCCATAGCAAGAGAAATGGCTGCGCTTCTATCCACTAAATTAAATATGTGCAAGTGTATATATAAATATATGGGTGCAGCCAAGGACCAAAATGACCAAATGTCTTACCCTATATATTTAGAAGTGAGGTGATTTGTGCTATTGCTATACTATTCATTTATATATAATATTTTTCATTCCTTAATGGTTTATTTATAGTGTTTAATTAGATTAAACTGTTTATGTTTCAATTGGCTGCCTTATTGGTCAGTACTCCTTAGGGCTATATATTTCTGTGTTCTCCTGTAGTCAAAAATTTTTTAGGTATATAAATAAAAGGCAAAAAAACTAAAGAGTGTGGAGAGTGGTAGTCTTCTTCAGGGTTTCATGGCTACGGCAGTTCCCTTAATTACTTTTGTTCAATATTCACAAAAGAAAGAGGGGGAAGGAACCACATTTAAATATTTAAGCTTACAACTCCTTTCGCTAAGGAACATGTATTAAAAGAATTTTAAATTAAGGTCGGCGCTATATATGATTAGAGGGGAAAAATGAGAAAAAAGAGGGAAGAAAAAGCAGAAAAAAATAGCTGCTAAACAGTAAAATAAGAAGTGTGTCTACTTCTTCAAAATGTGATGCCTCATGGCATTTACGAGTGTAATAAACTACCTTAACTCGCTGTGCGTATTTTCCTTCTTAAGTAGGGACTATTAGCCTAGCCCTCCCTACCTATTTATTTATTTATTTATTAACAGGTTCTTATATGGCGCCATACGTAGTGCTTTACAATTTTAACAATCATTATAACAGGACTGGATGGTAACAGACAGACTGGGTGGGTAAGAGGGCCCTGCCACAGGCTTACACTCTATAGGAACTATATCCTCTTCTCCTAACTTCCCATGGAGGCTGTAGTGGCACACCTCCCTTTACTTAAAAACTGCATGCGATCTTTAAAGACTGCATGTCTACATGCAAGTCTACATGCCTACTAAATAGATACTAAAAGAGCTTAAAGGGATACTGGCAAAACCATTAACCAAATTATTCAACCAGTCACTAGTAACAGAACTAATTTAAGACTGAAAAGAAGAAAAATGTAGTCCATCTGCATAAAAGTGGACGAAGGGAAGAAGCAGCTAACTACTGACTGAAGGGAAATTGATGGAAACACTGTTCAGTGGGTTGATATATGCTCAGTCACAATTTTAAGCTCAATCCTTTTTTGCTTCTGTTTCAGTTACAGCCTTTGTTCTATCTGGTCATTCGTTATTGCTTGTTGGTTTTCATAAATTCTTTCAAACCATAGTTCACTTACCACCAGCTTTCCTCCTCTTCCATAAGAACCATAATACTGTTGCCGCCACCAACCACAAAGCCGCCACTACAACACCTATGGCAAGATGGTACGTTTTACACTCTGCAAAGCCTGAAAATTAGTAGCAGAAAGATTAAGATTAGGGCAATTTTCACATTTGTTATTAAAGTGATTGCACATACACATTTTATTTATAGAGTTGTTTTTTTGCAGACAGATGACTGTACTGTAAGGAAATCAATAGTGTGATAAAGGAGCACATCACATGGAGGAAATAAAGTCAAGTTCTTTTTTTTTCTAGCAGGCAGACAGCATAACAGGTCAGCAACGTCACCAACGGCAAGTTGTTCTTGTAGTGCAGCATACAAGTGTCACAGCATAGTTCACACGACTCTTTAGGTGTTCCAGTGGTCCTTATCATACCCCAACCCTTGGGCAGCTATTCCACCATCAAGAGTCCTGACCCTCTGTCTTTGAAACACATATCAGAAGAGCACAGGTGCTGTTGATTAGCTCAACCCTGATCACACCAGTTTCCCTGCTCTTGCTCTAAAACCTGATCAGGATCCTCCACATTGATTTCATGTGTTGTGTACACTATACCGTTGTGCGGCGGGTCTCCCGGCAAAGCAGTTCCCGCTCGGGGCAAGTCCACATGCAGTCTCTAAAGTTCGTCCGACCAGATCAAAGAGGTGTGTAACAGGAAAATGATCCCAATTCCGCCCCTCCACGCTGACTTATATGGATAGTGGGAGGAAACTACAGCTCCCTTTAGAAACCAATATAAGCTACAGGAAATATCAATCTATATATATAGAAGTGCAAAGGAGCTTAGTATACCATAGAGGGTAAATCCAATATATGTAAAGTATATATAAGTGGTCCCCAGAATAGCAGTGTAATATCAATTAAAGACAAGTAATAATCCATTTGAAGAAGGTTAAAATTTCAAGTACCGCTAATAAACATGCCCTTAGAATAGCAGAGAGAGAATAGCTATACACATTGTATTAACACATTGGTCCAGATCCAGACCCCTGCATGCTTTATGTGTGTGCGGGGGCCCGTGGGCCCGTACAAATCCACTACCTGCAGACGGTAGTAAATCTGGACACTTAAGTGTCCAGATTCCTACCTTAAGTTTTTACTACTAGGTCTACGGCTTACATGCCCCCAACCCATCAATTACATGGCTATCCCCGCGTAAATGATGGGTCTGTCCCTTATGTGTACTTACAGACGTGCGTAACAAAGTCACGTACGTCTGTAAGCACGCACATGGAACATCTGGCACACGCATGCGCAGATGTTCTGTGACAGGGGACTTACGCAAATGACTTGCGTAAGTCCCCTGTCGGCCATAGGTCTGGGTCTGGGCCAGTGACACGCAAGAGTTCCGAAAAAAGTATGAGACACCAATTGTATCTCATGAACAATAGCACAATATCACTTTCCAGGAAGCAGTGAGAAATATAACGGAATTCATATGCAGTGAGACCAGGCAGTATGGAGGCAAAAAGGACAAATATTCTACAAAGGATAATATATATATTATTTGTATATTGTTTGGTAAATTCCTAAATTGTGAAAATGATATCTATGTGACACTTGTGTAATTTGCTTTTGCTAAATCATAGTGCCCTTTATGTAAATGAACACAAACACTGAAACATAAAATGTGATGGCAGAAAAGAGCCACTGGGCACATCGTATCTTCCCAATTAATTGTAAATTAATCCCAATTTATCAACTACGCTTTCAGTGAAGTATTTTTCTGCACATTTCCTCTAAATTCCCCCCCCCCCGCTTAT
>WWET01001018.1:0-11922 GCA_011038615.1 Limnodynastes dumerilii
ACGTCACCCGAGCTGCGAGGGGAGATCCGAGCATAGCTCGGATCCTGCCTCGGATCCTGATGTTCGTGTGGGCTTGGTTCTTTTAGAACGGAGCCTGCGCATCTCTAGTTGCTATAGGCAACATCTCTACTTTTTTAAACCCGCAGTTTAATAAATCTTAGTCTCTCCTAAAGTTGTATTTCCTTTCTTTGGCAATAGGTTCACATATAGGGAATGATTTCATTAGACTTGAAAGTAGCTTTATGTTTAATATGTAACTTATCATGAGCTAGGACACTTCACCTCTCAACTCTAATTCGTTCACAGCTTAAATTTGCCTTCCTTTGCAGTTCAACATGGTTTTGCTCTGATCTATATTTGTACCTGGCTTGCCCTTATGCTCAAATCCTGGATTAGCCCCTTCATATTGCAATATAATTTATTCAGATTAATTTAGATATTTTTAATGCAGGATAAATACTTAGCTTCTACTTATAGCACACAAATAAAGCTTCATTTTCAAATTGCTATTTAGCGTTGAACAATGAATTTTACCTCTAAACTCCTATTATGTCTAAACTTTCAAAATTTGCCTTCACCTTCAGTTCAATATGGTTTCATTCATGTTTTCTGATGTACAGTAATATGAGAAATTATTTCAATTCTATAAACATCTATTTTGATCTGTCTGTCTGAAAATGCTCCCTACCTGTATTATTTAATTCCTCACCTAGATTGTGGAATAATTACCATTTTCACTGAAAAACCTCTTCTAAGGAGAAATAACGTTGATTAAGATAAACACTGACAGAGGTTAGAAGCATTGATGCAACCAGATTTAACAATAGTAAACACTTTATTATGGAGGTTTTTTTAATTGACATTATAGCGGCAGAGTAAACTCCTTTGTGAGCATTTCGAACATACAGCAATTTTTTTTTAAAGAAAGTCAACAAATGTGGACCTGAAATGATTTTTAAATATTCTTTTAAAAAAACAAACAAACAAAAAAACTGGTTTTGGCCTGTTCCTCATTGCCTTATGCCACTCATATTCTGACCTTTTAGCTTTCCCATTTGTTTATATAACACAAATATTGATTGTGTATACAAAATGACACAACAGTAGAACTATTTTGAAGGATGTCTTGACTATTTTCAGGGACTTAGGGCCTTATTCACTAAACGCGAATTTTTCCTGAGAAATCGCATCGCGGGGCATCACGGCTATTTCCCCGTTTTTTTTTTGTTTTTTTTTTCCAAATTCACTAAGCCGCGATTTAGATGTGATTTATGCAAACACACGCGGGAGTTAGACATGGCCTCTTCCTGATGATTTGTGTTACTCAAATGTTCTCTGTGTTCTCATAATAATAAATAATCTAAAAGAGAAGATAAGAAATATTTTGTGGTTACTTTTTGATTAATAGTAATTTTGCTTGTTACAATTTTGGCATTTATTTTTAGGCCACACATTGGTTTGTGGACATGTAAGATTATCCATTTTAGTCAAAAACTTTCCATTTAGTAGATGTTTCAATAGCCCTGGTACATCTAGTCATGATTCTCAAAATGTTATTCAGTTATGGTGACATTTGACTATGGAAATTTGGCACAGGAGAAAAGGTAAATGTTCTTGGCTCTGTTCCCTGCAGAACAAATGCACCGCATCAGAAATTCCTCAACGATGAGATTTTTAGTAGGCCAAATCATTGCTCTGAAGAAAATAAGTGGGGGAAGTATTTTACTTATGCCTTAATTTAAATGAAACCAGCAGTTACTTATCCTACAGATGGGCTCTTGCTTATCTTGGACAAATTATGCAATATGGGGCATCCAACAAAAACGAAAAGCCGTACACATGATATTGGATGTGTACGCATCATGGGCTGGATCCAGACTCAAGAAGGAGCTTGAAATTAAGAAAGGAGACTTACTCCCGGGCCATGTTGATTTCAGGGGAGTCAAATTACCGTATTTTTCGGACCATAAGACGCACCTGACCATAAGACGCACCTAGTTTTTAGGAGGAAGAATACAGAAAAAAAATATTTTGAACCAAATAGTGTCCAGCACCCAGCATCACCCATCATGTCCTGCACCCAGCATCACCCATCATGTCCTGCACCCAGCATCACCCATCATGTCCTCCACCCAGCATCACCCATCATGTCCTCCACCCAGCATCACCCATCATGTCCTCCACCCAGCATCACCCATCATGTCCTCCACCCAGCATCACCCATCATGTCCTCCACCCAGCATCACCCATCATGTCCTCCACCCAGCATCACCCATCATGTCCTCCACCCAGCATCACCCATCATGTCCTCCACCCAGCATCACCCATCATGTCCTCCACCCAGCATCACCCATCATGTCCTGCACCCAGCATCACCCATCATGTCCTCCACCCAGCATCACCCATCATGTCCTCCACCCAGCATCACCCATCATGTCCTCCACCCAGCATCACCCATCATGTCCTCCACCCAGCATCACCCATCATGTCCTCCACCCAGCATCACCCATCCAGACTTAAGTAAGTGCTTGATATGAGTTACTCCCGGGCTAAACCATGTTGATTGCAGGGCGAGTCAAGTTAATTGTATTCTTTGCATGCAGGGATATATCTTTGAATTGCTTACTGCCCACAGATACTGACTTGGGATAGGAAACATCACCTCTCATTTCTAATACTGTTTGCAATGACTCCCCTGCAATCACCATGGTTTAGCCCAGGAGTAACTCATTTCAAGCACTTACTTAAGTCTGGATCCAGCCCGCAGAGTCTGAAAATAAGAGGAAAACTGGTGGAAAGTTACATCTGGACGAAACCTTGTTGTATTACAGGGGAGGCAAATTGTATCTATTGCAAACAGAATCAGAGTTGAGAGTTGATGTTTCCTATCCCAAATCTAAATAACAGTGTAATAGTAAAGCTGGTCAGTATCTGTGTGCAGTAAGCAATTTAAAGATATATCCCTGCATGCAAAGAATAAAATTAAATTAATTCTTCCTGCAATCAACATGGTTTTGCCCAGGAGTGACTTTAAGTTCTTATTTTAAGAAGATTCTTAAGTGTGAATCAGGTTCTTAATTTCAAGCTCTTTCTTAAGTCTGGATCCAGACCCATGTTCTCAAACAGAATGTGATAGTATAGGATTAAGTTTGTGTTCACATCCAATAGGATGCTTATACAGACCCCTATCCAGATGTGAGTGTATGCCAACTCATGTACTACACAAGTGTCCTTTGTTGCGAATGTACCTCCCCAACATCTCAATACAATAGATGTCTATATGAAAATATGCACATGTAGCAAATCAAGATGAGATATCATTCATGTTTAAATGTCACAAATCTCTGTTTTCAGACCCTTGTAATTTTTTTGTACTTACTTTTAAGACTTTGTTTTTAAAAAAATGACATAATCTGCAATGTGTTTTATATACACAGTTATTCATTGACTGTAGATCTGATGTAAGTTCTGTTGGTATGGGGGAAGAAAACCACTGGCTACATTGCAGTATTTGTAGGCAGCTGGGAGGCTCAAGAACACTGGTGAATATGTGATAAAAAAGGGCACCAAGGATAATAATGTGAGATAATTATGTAACAATCACATGCCATATCAGGACATTCTCTTGTAGAGGGCTTCACTAATTGTTTCTTTTCATAACATATTTAATAAGTAGTTTTACCAACATGAATATTAGCAAAAATGATGCTAGAGTCATTAGGCCAGATCCAGACCTACGTTCCCTTTATGTTTCAACGCGTAGTGTATTTACGCTATTGTAATTACTATGCACTCCCCTCGTACGTACTTTTTCCGTTTTATGCTTTCCAAACCCTACCTTAACTTTTCAAAGCTTAACTGCTGTCGGCCGTAATGGCTGCACGTACTTACGCTCCTAAGCAAGCCCATACTGTACGATATAAATGCCTCACCCCGCCTCCCAAGCGTAATTACGGGTGTCATATGGCTGGCACGCCACTTCGGCCGTAGTTACGCTCTTGATACTAGGATGGTACATGCATTCACAGTTACGTGGCGTAACATCTGCCGTGCGCTTACGTAATACCTACAAAACAGCGTTTTTACATCTTCTGCTACCGTAAATACACTAGTGGACGTAGCTCTGGATCTGGCCCATTGATCGTAATGTTTGCTTATAATTAATATACTGCAATTTATTGAAAAATGATATAAAAGCCACATAAGAATACTTTATCATCATGTTCACATATTTTTCTTGTCTAACAGCCATGAAATCTACTGCATCTGTCATTTTATTTTTGTGGGTCACTCTTGGAATATCAAAGTCTGCCAAAATTCTTGTTGTCCCGCCAATAATGTTTGAAAGCCATCTCTATATATTCAAAACCATGGCCACCGCTTTCCATAACAAAGGCCATCAAACTGTTTTCCTTCTTTCTGAAGGAAGAGAAATACAATCATCAAGTCAATACCAAGTTCAGCGCTATCCAGGGATTTTTAATACCTCCTCAGCAGATGACTTTCTGCAGTCCAAAATGAAGAATATCTTCTCTGGGAGGTTCACAGCATTAGAACTGTTTGATATTCTTGATCATTATTCCAGGAATTGTGACATTATGGTGGGTAACCAGAAGGTTATGGAACGCCTAAAGCAAGAAAAGTACGACTTGGTGCTTGTGGATCCTAATGAAATGTGTGGATTTGTCATAGCAAATATTCTGGATGTAAAGTATGCAGTTTTTTCTACTGGGCTTTGGTATCCCGCTGAAGTAGGTGCCCCTGCACCCTTGTCATATGTCCCGGAATTTAACTCCCTTCTAACAGACCGCATGGGCCTTCTGGACAGAATAAAAAATACAATTGTGTATCTTGTCTCACGATTTGGAGTCAATTTTTTAGTCCTGCCTAAGTATGAAAGGATAATGAGGAAACACAACATTTTGCCAACCAGGTCCATGTATGAATTGGTCCAGGGAACCTCTCTGTGGATGCTTTGTACTGATGTTGCACTTGAATTCCCAAGGCCTACCCTCCCGAATGTCGTGTATGTGGGAGGAATCCTCACCAAACCAGCCAGCCAATTACCCCAGGTAGGTTTGCAATAAATGTTATCTTTTTTTTTTATTATTCAGAATATGAAATAGCTTTACTTTAGTATTTCAGTGCCTTAAATGATGCTAGAAGCAGGTTGTAAGATGAAAATGAGAGTAAACAGAGTATGTGCTTCTTTGAAACTTGATGAAAGTAAAACTTGATATTGTTTTTTCCAGACAATGTTATACCACCCTGTTTATAAAGCCATTTAAAATGGTGTGCTCTGATTCCCTGTGCTCTAATTCTAACCCTCCCTCTCTTCCTAACTCAATTATGCAGCAGCTCATTTGCAAGAGTTTCCAGGGAGGTAGGCAAAGAATTAATTTCTGATGCAGCTCTACCCTACCATCCTCTGCATTCTAGTTACAGGACCGCACAACTACATTCTGTGCATGGTAGAGGAGTGCCTCCCCTAACTTTATAGCTCTGTAATCTGCAACACCCCTTGGGCCCACTGGAATGCTTGTCACTACTGAGAAAATGCTGTTTCCGAAATAGAGACAACTGAAAGCTAATTTTCGTCTGTCTCTATTTCAAAAATAGCACTAATTAGAAACTTTTACAAACGATTGGGTAAGTATGCCAATTGGCAAATTTACACATTCATTAATTCAGAAACCTGATGGACAGGTGAGTATTACAGGTAACTCTATGAGGATCGGGAAACCTGTATTTCTTGTTTTTTTGTCTTGTTTCATTAGAAGTAATGGTGTGGCACATTGAGTGAGCCAACAAATACTGTTACCTACGGTAAGATTTGCCTGCTGATCTGTTATACACACACAGAAGTATTTCCCCAAAAAGGTTCATTTGTCAGCAGAAGAGGGGGTGAAAACATTTTTATGTGGGACATTCATAAAACGAAAACAGACCATAATAAATTACATTTATGACACGGTACTGTGCTGCAGAGTTTAGTATTTTGCTGTATCTAATGTACCATGTAGAATGTTCCATATTTTCAAATCTAGCTGAATGGTGTTGAAATCTAAGCAACAAATAAAATGAATACTAGAAAACCACATTTAAAAGGTTTGGATGCTGCCTTCATGCTCTAATAAATATAACAAATATAACAACGATTCCCATGGCTTCAATAAATAATAAGTATACAGAATGACTTTAGTGCTTACAGCTTACTGTTAATATATGGTCCTATTATAAGTTATGAATAATGAGGTTGTTGGGGGGGATGTGATCACCTGGCATTGGGACTTTGGGACTTTATACCTGTTCCCCCAGTTTTGGTGACAGAATTACAAGTCTTGTTTTTCCACTGTGTGCGACATTGTTTTTATAGATCCAGTAAAAGAAAAGAAAAGCTCCAGTGCTTCCACTATATGCAGGGGCTGGGTGCAAGGGGGGCACCTGTCCCGGGCTGCTGCCTTCAGAGCATCTTAGGGTCACACAGTGGCAGCGTGATCTGCACATAATGCTGTAGGCAGAGCAGCCAGGAAGCATCTTTCAGTGCCTGCCTCTCGCCCTATGTAGAGAGCGAGCGGCTGACACAGAAAGGTGCCCCCCGTAGCTCTGACTGTAAAATACACACCATCAGAGTGGCTTGGTCGCATTCTCTACCTGCCTTCCATCAAGCAGTTTACTGTTCACGTAATATTCAAATTTTGGTTCCATTTGTTTGGAAAGGTAGAATGACTGCAATAACAAGGAATACTCAGGAATCAGAATCTCGCAGCAATGTCTTCATCACTGTCCATGTTCTCCCGGAGGGAAGCTCTAAAAAGCCATATAATATGCCATATACACCATAGTTGCCAAGTCATAATAGTGTGTGTGTGTGTGTGTGTGTGTGTCTTGTGTCTGCTTATTGAGGTGAAGGGGGGTCGTTATGGTTTCTGATTCGGCATATAATATGCCATATACACTTCTGTCATTTTGTCATAATAGTGTGTGTGTGTGTGTGTGTGTGTGTCTTGTGTCTGCTTATTGAGGTGAAGGGGGGTCGTTATGGTTTCTGATTCGGAGCCTTTTTCTCATATTAGCCCCCAGCCAGCCCCTGACTACATGGTTCTACTTGTTGTTACTTCTGTATACTGTAGAGCTGCCAATCTCTAACTTGTAACATGAGATTTAATCATTTAATTGATATGGTCATTTGTTGTTATTTCACCCACCCTTCCCCATACAATCATACACACATTCTTCCTGTGAACTCAAGCTGTGGATATTTACCTTTTGCCAGTGCTTCTGTATTATTGCAATACAAATGCAACTGTGAATGTACAACAACTGAAACTGAACATAATGCAGCTTGAGCAGACATTCTTCCACAAGTCAAGGTTCCATTAATGAATCTAAAACAGGGTTGCCGACTCTCCCGGAATGTCCGGGAGACTCCCGAAATTCGGGCAGTACTCCCGGTATCCCGGGAGAGCCAGCAAATCTCCCGCAAGTGACTTGAGGCCCGTGGTTTCACTGAAACCATGGCCTCAAGTCCTGCCCCCCTGCCTAGCAACACTAGTATACTAGTGTTGCTAGGCAGGGGGGAAGGACTTGAGGCCGTGGTTTCAGTGAAACCAGGGACTTGATGACGCAATTTGCGGCATCAAGCCCCGTCCCGACCCCTAATTTAAGTAAAAACGGGGCCGTATGAGCCAGGGGGCGGAGCCTAATGACGCGATTTGCATAAATCGCGTCATTAAGCCCCGCCCCCGCATGCGGCGCAAGCTTCTCTCCGGAATCTCCCGGAGAGAAGCTGCAAAAAGTCGGCAACCATGATCTAAAATCTAAAACTGTGTGAAATGACAAAATCTCTCCTTTGCTTCAGAGGTGTCAACAGCAAATGAATAAGGACAACTTGTTATGTTTCAAATATTTAATCTAATTATATACCTCGACGGTTCTGTATGAGCAGTGTAACAAGTAGTCTGGGCTACAACATATGCAGATATTTTGAAGCAAGTAACGCTATGCAAAGAGTTTATTACCATATACACGCACGGAGGTCTGGCAGCCCGCACGGAAGAGGAAGAGTGAACTCCCCTGTCACTTCCCTCTCTTATGGATTAGGCAGCACTTACACCATAACCCTACCTGAAGTCTCATGTGTGGATCAGTGGTCCTTATGATTGAGGATCTGCACGGAATACTAAAACCCAACATTTACTGTATAATTTGCATGTCCCCCACCCACCTAATAGAGTTTAGCTGGGAGGAGGGGATGGGCTGCCTTTTCAGATGGATCTTTAGGCTACAGATGTAAGGGCTGGATCCAGAGGTAAGTATGATAGGGGACTTACGTAAATCATTTGCGTAAGTCCCATATCTAGGAAAATCGGCGCATGCGGCTTCAGACGTTCCGCAAGCATGCCTTCAGACATACTTTACTAAGTTAGGTACGTATGAAGGTACGAAGAAGGGGCTGACCCTTCAGATACATGCCGTAGCTCCTCCATACAGGCAGGGATAGGCATAGAAAGGAAGGGTCGTAGCGGGTAAACACTGTTACAACTAGATCTGCATCTGTATGGACGTAAAACTTAAGGTAGCCTTCTGGACACTTAAGTGGGAGGGGGGGCGAGCACTCCCCTCTACGATGCATAATTACAGATTCCTGCACGCTCTGGACCTAGCCCTAAGTGCTGTACGCTCCATTGTGACTGATTCATCTTTTCTGTGTGTCACAGTGCAGACAGGGCTGGCTCATGTGGATGATACAGGAAATGGTCCTCCCCAGCTTACCTCCAGCAACACACCAGCGCTGCGGTAAAGAGTTATCGAGTGCCCCCATGCACCTGCTGTCCTACAGCACAGCTCTCAATGATGCCCAACAATATGCAGTGTGCTGCTGGCTGGTCCAATACCTCATGTCTGTTGCAGACATTTCTCTGAGTACATGCACTTTATGCTAGTGATGGTAAACAGGTGCAACCCATATTAACCCACAGTAGCATAGCTGGGGTTAATAAATTATTATACTGACTTGCAAAACTATATTTATTTATGTTAAAAATTATTACTAATAATTTCTCACTTTGACCAGTGGGTGGAAAAAAAATATTAGGGAAGGAGTCAAGTCTAATAAGGAAGGGTTAAATTGATCATTAAACCGCCCCCACCTAAAATAAGACCATAGATCTGCCTCTGACTTACATACCATAAAAAGAGTTATATGTAAATTAAAGCTGAGCTGGAAAACTTAACCTATGAACTCTAATTCTGTTTTCACAGTTTAAATTTGCCTTCCCTCACAGTTTAACATTGTTTTGCCCATGTCTACACTTGCACCCATTTTGCTCTTACTGTCAGCCTCTCTATAGGACATTCAGAATTATTATACCATAGAGTGCACATTGCTGGATTCTCTTACCACCAAATAGTGTATGCATTACCTCAAACCCGATAACACTGATATAATTAATAAATGCCATGTACCGTGTTAAAATAATGTTTAGCTATACACATTAAAATGCAAGAAATACTGTATTTGTTTTGTGATTTTGGTAAGTAGCTTACTCAGCAGTACTATTGTCAGACTGTATATATTTTTCCATTAGCACAAACTGTTCAGCTCTCCAGTGGGTATTTTGTCATGCACAGTATTGTATTGTTCTGTCTGACTTACTTCTGTGGCATTATTTATAAGTTGTGACAAAACCCAGTAAAGTTATCCCTATGTTAAAAAGTGGGGTGTAGTGTAGGAGGGGGGAGTAGAGGTTTTAATTAGCAAACAACCAAATACTGAATAATTAAATTCCATTATTGGAAATGCACTTAGCATTTTGGTTGCCTTTCTGTTTACATTGACCTATGTGTATCAGAAAAAATGTTAACAGTTGTTTTCTTATTTAGATAATTTCTATTTATAATGTAATATATTTCACCACTTTATTCATACTTCAAGGAACAATGTTCTCTCTGCACACTGTTGCGTTAGGAAAACGTCATAATCCTTGTTACTAAAGTGGATATTTTAAATATAATATTATCAATATATTGTTATTTATTCTATTGAGATAACAGTAAGATCTCTAACACCTTGTGATACTAGTCAGTGTTATTTATCTTTATTAATGGTCTGTGCTTATTATTATTGCTTATAGCTGACTATGTTATGTACAAATTTATTGATATGCCAGATAGTGTAGTTAGTCTGATAAATT
The DNA here is from genome assembly GCA_011038615.1 of Limnodynastes dumerilii. Classification (NCBI taxonomy): domain Eukaryota; kingdom Metazoa; phylum Chordata; class Amphibia; order Anura; family Limnodynastidae; genus Limnodynastes; species Limnodynastes dumerilii. Next base: position 10,197 of record WWET01001018.1, read on the forward strand.
GACTATCTATGTCCATAGGATAACTCCTATATAGTACCAGAATTTATTGGGTTTTTTATTATTGTTTTCTATGATTAATAAAATGATAAATATTTTTCATCGATAAGACTCAGTGATTTTTTTTATTTAAATTAATTTCCATTTGATACAGCCCCAATATCAGTATTTTGTAATCCTAATCCTTGTCTACTGTAAAAAGATATGTTTTTGTAGATATTAGAGATGAGCGGTTTGGATTCTGTGAAATCCGACACATTCGAACTTTAGGGATCCGAATCGAACCGAGCCATGCCGCGGTTCTTCCCACCAAATTCGGATCTGTAATCGAGATAAAACACAATTTTCACTAAAAATTTCGGATCTTTTGAGTCTTGTATTTCCTGCTTCCTGTCTGTGAAGGAAGTATCACATGACTGTGATCAATCAATCACAGGGGCTGAGCATAGAGGCAGACTTGTGGAGACTTTTTTTTTGCTACAACTTTATTGAGCTGAGTGGAAAAACTGAAGGGAATCCCTGTGCTGAGTGATATCAAGGGTGCAACTATAGCATACCCTCCAACATGACCCATTCCATTAGGTACAAATAATCTGCTCCTCAGTTTCCAGCTGTCATTTACTATGGTAACCACCTTTGTTGAAGAGACAAATAGTTTTTAAAATATCAGTTCATTACTTTAAACCAGGTGACAGTTGGAAGCTCAGCAGCAGATTAAATTGTACCTAATGGAATGGGTCATGTTGGAGGGTTTGCTATTCTGGGTGATAGGGGTGCAGTCTCTATGGGGCAACCATCCCTCCTGTACTCATTTTTCATCCAATCCACCCTATTAGCAGCTCCCCTGAAGCCCCGCTGAAGAAACAGTTATCACATGCCATTGCTGGAGCTACCCAAGGTGAGAAAGATCACAGCTAGAATGTCAACCCAGTGGGTCACCCATGTATGGATTCTGCTAGCCCAGAAACACTCCCAAAATGATTATTAATAAAAAAGAAAGAAAAAAACCCCATTAACTTTAAAAGGGGGTGTGACTTCACGGGTGCTGTTAAAAGGGCATGGCTTCATTGGCTTGTTTGCTAGACAGGCAGGACAGGGCAGTCACCATAACCAGGGAGCAAGTTTCCCAAAACGTTTTACATGAGGTGACAGTGTGAGGGGTCCATGTATTCATCAGTGTAACCTGTGGCACTCCAGGTGTTGTGAAATTACGAGTCCCAGCATGCCTTAACTGCAAAAGCATAGCGGATACCTGACAAAGCATGCTGGGAATTGTAGTTTCACAACACCTGGAGTGCTACAGGTTAGTCAACCCTGCCTTAGGGCCAGATTTACTAAGATGCTGGTTTGGAAAAGTGGTGATGGCCTATAGCAACCAATCTGATTCTAGATCTCACTTTCTGTTTACTAGAGAATATCAGCTAAAATCTGATTTGTTGCTATGGGCAACATCTTCTTTTCCAAACCCGCAGCATAGTAAATCTGGCCCTCAGTCTGCTAAAAAGTATTAAGCATATACTGGTTAATAGCAGCTTATGTATTCCTTACCCTGCTGCAAGTAATGTTCACACTTTTCCCTCTTTATTTATACAATAGTTTTTTTAAACATTGTACAAAATATAGAATTTATATGGCCCTCAGTAAAAAGTATTAAGCATATACTGGTTAATAGCAGCTTATGTATTCCTTACCCTGCTGCAAGTAATGTTCACACTTTTCCCTTCCCTCT
>WWET01001018.1:13158-37444 GCA_011038615.1 Limnodynastes dumerilii
ACCCCCCACTGAGAAGTGGAGCTACACCCAACTGCATTATTTCCTTTATCACCCCCAATACATAGCACATTTTATCCTTCACCTTACACTTTTTGAATCTATTGCTTCTAAATCACCTCTTCCGAGACATCTGATCTCCTTAATATATAAAATCCTACTAACTACTAAATTTACTGGTCTGCCCAGATATGTTGAGGCCTGGCACCGTGATCTTATAGACCTCCTATCAGAAGAGGAATGGCACCGCATATTTAAAACCACTCAGGCCTGTTCTTTAAGTCTCTCAGTCATTGAGACTCAAATTAAAATTCAGACCAAGGGCCAGATTTACTAAGCTGCAGGTTTGGAAAAGTGGAATTGTTGCCCATAGCAACCAATCAGATTCTATTTGACATTCTCTGGTATGTAATAGGAAAGTGAAAGGTAGAATCTGATTGGTTGCTATGGGTAACAGCTCCACTTTTCCAAAGCCGCAGTTTAGTAAATCTGGCCCCTGGTCTGTTGCCTCCAGAGCATCTTGGGGTTGTACACACCATTATTGTGTCGCTGCTTACTCTGTACAACTTTTAGCCTGGTGGGCAAATTCAATAAAATGCTCCCAGATGTTCAGTCCCCCCCCCCCCCCCACCCCCACCACTCGGGGGGGCACTNCCCACACAGACACATCTGGAGAGCACATCTCTCCAGATGTTTGTATACAGTAAATGACTCTGATTGATGTATAGCTTCAGCCATCCACCAATTAAAATGCTGAGAGACATCTACTGTCTGACTGTCGGCTAAGAGTCAGGCAAACAAAGATGCTCCCCAGCTTCTCTGATTTAAACTACATGTCAGCATGTTAATTGTTAGATAGCTAAAGGTTTACTTTTTACCAATCTGATTGCTGAGATTCATTCGCTGTATAGAAACGTCTGGAGAGATTTGCCTGACTGCATGACAGTGGAATGTTGCTTTGGGCTTTTCAGTTATCTGCAGATAATTATAAAACCTATAATTAATTTTAAACCTAACTATACTGTGCAGAAGAAAACATATGGGAGTTACCGAATCTATATTCACTACAGCAGATTAACAAAGGAGTGGTGGCAATTATGGAATTAAACATGTTAAGCACTTCCACTGTTTCCATTTTATTTATTTTAAATTACAGAGCAGCAAATAACTTAATAAGTGACCTAATAAGTAGATAAGTGCTCATGATAGTTTAATTACTTGTGTGTAAAGAGTAAATGTAGGTTCATTTGATCGTTTTCTAGAAAAAGAAACAAAAAATAATTCTAACAAGTATTTTATGGATTTTTGATTGACAAACAGTAGGAGATGGTGGCTTATAAAACCTGTTTTAAATGACTACTGGAAGTAGAAAACAAGCCAGCTTATTTAAAGGAATTACGGCTATTAAAATGCATACTAGATGAATAAGGCTATTAGTTTAATACTGGATTCAAATATTTTCTTTTATACCTACAGTAAGTAATTCTGTGTAATTCATATTTAATGCAGTAGGTTTAAATCAATCCTATGCAAAATAATGGCACTTTTGTTTTTGCCATTGCCCTTAGTTGACAATACAGTTTCACTTTGACTTCACCATTCCACTATTGTATACTTTAGAAATGACAGACAGTTCACCAGTGTGGTTGTGCTGGAATAAGTTACTTCAAAGTGCTAATTGGAAATCTTCTTTTAGTACGATTTTGATATAGTTGGCTTTAAAATATGTATTTTTATGGCCTTCAGCTACGAGCATAATGAGGGCAGTGTGGCCGATGTGATGTGACCATCACCCAGGGAGCAGGGGCATAGGCAGATTATGGACAATGGTTTCAGTATGCTCTGCATCTCTGGCAGTAACTGCAGTGTCACGTTGCCTGACCCGCCACTGCTAATATAGTTTAGCAGTGGTGCATAAGGCAATGTGTGTCTGCATCTGAAAGATGGGGGGAGTAAAAGAGACGTATGGTAAGAAACTGTGGTTCAGAGAAACACAGGGGGAAAGAGAAGGGGTAAGAGATTTGGGGAATGAGGCTTTGCAATAAGTAAAGAATATGTTCTGCTTCTACTGATGATAGAAAGCCTTCCCAGCTTTCTGTCAGCAGCTATTTACTGTGGTGAGTGGTTGGGATTTAAGGACCTGGGCCCATATTCAGAGTACCAGTCCGTGTTTAGCATTTTTTACTACTGCGTATGCGTAGTAAATTTTTTAAGTAATCTACGTATCTTTTTCTTACATAGATTGCAAAAAACGCAATCTATGTAAGAAAAAGGTACATAGAATACGTTAAAAAATTACTACGCATGCACAGTAGTAAAAATCGCTAAACACCGGTTGTATATGTTATATGTCCGGTACTATGAATACTGGCCCTGATTCACACTTAAGAACGTGTTAGGTTCTTAAATATAAGCAACTAATAACAATGCAACTCCCTCGGCACGCCCCCGGTTTTTAGGTTCTTAAGACACTTACAAGTGCCATAGGGGTCCCTTAACTGTAGGTTCGCAGTTGTATGCGTAGGACCTCTAAGTACGAACGTGTCTGCATAAACGCGCCTCCTTTTGGTCATTTAAATGGCTCCTTCCACCCAATCTTCGTATCTGCCTTGTTAATTATTCATGGTACGCCCCATTCGGCGTAAGTTACTGTGAACCTAGATACTTTAGGTACGTACAGTTGAATTACGGCATTTACGTTGAATCAGGCCCTTAAACCTTAAGCAGGGTACACACTGAGGGCTTTTCAGCATATAATCTTTCCAATCACACAGTAAAGAGAGCGTGGGGAAGATCCAGACCCCCGCACGCTTTACATTACGCCATACGGCCGCAAACCTAGTCGTAACAGGGCTTCTCCTGCCCCGCCCCCTTATTTACATGGCGATCCCTGCCTATATGATGGGGATACAGCCATCGTACATGAAGGGTCTGCCCCTTCATCGTAAGTACTACCGTACGTACGTATGTTAATACTTACGCACAGGGAGCATCTGGCGCTTGCTGTCGGCTGGAGTTCAGGATCCGGCCCCGTGTCACCAGGTATCTTACCTGTGTGTACTGTCCAAAGATCTCCTAACAGACACAGTACACACTTGCAAAAGCAAAATCTTTCCATCGTTGATCTGGCATATTAGGAGCTCCAAGTGATCAAATCAAAATATCACAGACTGTTTTCAAAGATTTTTGTGCATCTTTGGACAGCACACACTGGTAAGATATCTGCTGAAAGCTTCTTTTGATTGTGTGATTGGAAAAATTATTCTTTGAAAAAGCCCCTGTGTATAATTTTCCTCAGTTACTGCAGTATTACATAGTACTTGCGTTTGGTCTGTTGGAGAAAAAGTGGTGTGCGTGCAAGTGGAAGCTGCTTATTTCCCTGACTCTCCCCAACAAACAATTAAAGTTTTAGACTGCTTCTCTTGTATGTTATTAATATGTGTGTTCCTGCTATTATATTCCATGATGAAAAATGCCTTATTGTTATTTGATATTTTATGTTCTTTATATTTGTGGAGGGATTTCCTTTCAATGTTCTTCACTGAATTGAAAGTTTTGTTTAGCAGATCTTTATTGTAGTTTTTCCCCCCAGGAATTGTTGAGTTAAAATTTCACCTTGTGTCTCAAAGGGCCAGATTTACTAAGCTGCTGTAAAAGAAGTTGTTCTCATTTTCCTACTACATACTAGAAAAAGTAAGCTGGAATATGATTGGTTGCTAGGAGCAACATCTCCACTTTTCCTTTCCCACAGCTTAGTAAGTCTGTCCCACAGTCTTTAATGAAAGTGCAATAGCTTTAAACTGGCCTAGTGGTATATTGACCAGCCATTTTGGGTGATGATCGCTGGTTGATAAAATGTAGCTATTTATGTCTACAGCCTTGCAGAAGGTAGTGTTTTCTATCCTTTTATTGGTTATATGAATATCAAGGTAAAAAAATTGTCACTTTGTTTACTGTAGTGTGTAGTGAATTAGAGATTGTAAAGGCTGTGACTGAAGTATTAAATAGTAAGTGATGTTTTAGGTCCTTTCCAAGTAAATAGGATATCATTGATGTACCTCCATCATAAAACAAGAACTGTGCCAAAGTTGGTATTGGAGCAGATGGGGAGATCTACCCAGTGGCTCATTAACAGATTTGCACAACTTGCCGCAAATCGCCAAGTTACGTGATTTATGAACCTCTGGGTATCAGGAAAATAATGTCTATTTATTTGGAAAGGGTCTGAAACATTACTAACCAGCCTCTAATCAGTTGTATTGTTGATCCTGCTAATTTGTTAAACCACTGAGTGAATGTGGATTTTTGATACTACTACTGTATTCACTTCAATTTAAAAATTCTCCTTTATGGAGAAGCATGGCGACAAGAGACCATATTGTGGATGAAGCATGACATTATTATTGACCATATGATATCTATTTTTATTATTTGTTTCAATTTCTCTCTGGCTATATGGAAGATTGTTAGTATTTTTATGTGTCTCTCAAACTATATATGGAATACTTTATTCTATTTGAGATATGATATTAAAATCATTGAAGGAGTAATGACCCCTTGTGGTTGTTTTCTGACAAACACACACACACATATGTATATAGCCTCCACCAGACCATGAAACCAATTTTCTCTATCACCATGGGAACCAAAAGAGCTAGATATGGCCCTAAACCTAACCAAAAGGTTTATTCAATCAAGAGTGTAGAGGTCAGATTTTTTTTGGATCCTCAGGAGAGGACAGGGTGGTGACAGTTTTCTTATACTGTATACCGAGGTCTACTAATCCTAAAATGTCAGTAGTCCCATCCATGAAAAGAGATATTTCATTTAAAGGTCTGCTCCTTACAGTGCCATGTTGAGCAAACATAGGGATTAATACATTATAGGTTTTTTCATTACTAATTTAAGTGTCAATTTATAGCACTCTCCATCTTCAACAGATGGGTAGCATACCATGCAGGTTAGTAAAAGGCACCATTTCTAAGTCTCTATAGCAGCCACTGTTTTTAGTTTGGATCTAATTGTAGGGTTACCAGCTGTTTAGCAGTTATCAGCAGTGAGATGTGATAGTCATCCTCTAATTAGTAACAGGAAGCCTTTTTATGTATTGACTAGAGAAACTGGTTATATAATATAGGTATTATTTATAAATGTCATTTTAAAGAGAATAGTGTTTTATCTTGCAAGTTGCATCTAACTATAGTATGTCACCAAATGGTCACATTGAAAGTTATGTATCACTATCAGCTCTAAGCAAAACAGGTAGATAAAGCCAAATGGTGTATTGCTACAGACAACAGTTATTGATTTATCTATGTTTGGACTTTGAACTCCTGAGAGAATTTTTTTTCTAGTGAGTGCAGAGGGTTTAACATAGACCTACCATGTAACCTAGAAATAATACCAAGTCTATATAGCCCTTGTAAAGAACCTAAAGACTGTAAGAAACAATGTTTCACATATTAGTCTTATACAGGGCTGCCATCAGATACTGCGGGGTCCGAGACATATCTGCGGGGCCCAGCCCCCTATGTGATGTCATCAGTGATATCGCATATGGGTAGGGCGCCAAAGACCTGCTTTAACAGTGGGCCAGTGCATAGGGATTTCTTTCCTGCACATTGGCCCGCTAATGAATAGCTCTAAGCAGCAAGTATAAGCAATACCTGCTGCTGGCTGCAGAGCGAGGTAAGCATTGGCTGACCCCATCAGCTCCGGCTCTGGGACAATTGTCCAGGCTGTCCCCCCATGATGGCGGCCCTGGTCTTACATCCTTTATCTCTCTTCTGCCAATAAAATAAGAAAAAAACAAGTAAACAATAATTATGATGTTGTAAATTGTATTTAAATAAAAAAATAATGTCAATATTATATTCCAAGAAACAAATCTACAAATCCATACCAAATCTACTGAAATCAACCATTTAAGGGGCTGATCCAGAATTTGAGACTAAAGGCCTGATCTTGATTTACTTTGAAATTCCATATGTAGTCTACGCAACTGACGTGAGTCTGATATTTACTATCACAGACCAGCTTTGAGAAAGGAAGAGAAGAATAATACTTTCACTACTTTCCTGTGAAAAGAATTTAATATTCTTCCCCACAGGAATATATTACAGCTTTATCCAGCAATGCAATACATTGTGTTCTAATTAGTATTTTGCAGCGCAACCCAGTGCTGGCTAGTACCAGTCAGAGACACGCTCAGTAACTGCAGCTGTACATTAAAGTACCAAAGTCTGTACAGAATAGCTAAGTGACAAGTCACACAGAACAAAGACCACACAGTGACATGAATCAGTCCCTTCTTTTCTTGAATTGTGACTTTCAGTCCTCAAATTCTTCTACTTGACTGTGAAAGTTAGAAACATTTTAGACAATTTGTTTTCAGTTATAAAGAATATATCTATATGTACAGTATGTGCTCTGTAAGCCATTATTATTCCAGTAAGATCAGCCTCTCCCAGACAATCTTTGTAATTTACTGCAGGAATCACACTGTATAAACGGAACAAAAATATTTATTTTATTTTATTTTATTTTTGCTTTTCATCCCATGTATTTTTGATTGCAGTACATTAGGGCTGTGTTTCACTTCATGATAAAAGGTCTGGTTAAATAAGTATTATGCCATTCAGTCATATTTTATGACTTTGCTGGCTGTCATGCTCTATATGCCACGTAAGCTCTGCCTCCAAATTTACAAACAATTTATTTTAATAAAGTCTATTCTTTAAATGCCATGTGTCACTAATTCCAGGATCAGTAGCTGCAATCTGACCGAAACAGGGTGGAAAGCCCTAAACCTTTAAAAGGGATTTGTTCAATGAGAGGTTTTACTGTATCTAATGTATTTTTTTCTTTCAGCAGTAAATTAATTTCTAAGCAGGTAATTAATCGCTTATTAATTAAGAATGGTAGCATTAAATAACTATTAAAAGAAACATAATTTTGAAGCAATAAAATAATGAACTGATTTACTCAGTGGAAATGTATGAACAGGTTATGCTGGCATGCAGCAAAGTACATGTTATTTATTAAACTTTAACAGGAATGTTGACATTGAATTTCTGGATATTTTGATTAAATAACTTTGCTAGATACAATAGCATTAAATGTTCTTATTAGTTTTTATCACAATATAAAAAAAAAAGATGTAAACTGTGATTAAATTGTATTCTTACACTATAAGAAAGAGCAAATATGAAGGTTAAAAGTGCACACTTCAGGAAGTGAAGTACCTAACATTATGCAATGATTACACAATTAGGGCTCGATCCAGACTTAAGTGCTTGAAATTAGTTACTCCTTTGCTAAACATTGTTGATTTCAGAGGGAGTCAAGTTAATTGTATTCTTTGCATGCAGGGATATATATTTGAATAGCTTACTGCACACAGATACTGACCAGCTTTACTATTACACTATTATTTAGATTTAGGATAGGAAACATCACCTCTCAACTCTAATACTGTTTGCAACAAATGAAATATGACTCCCCTGCAATTAACATGATTTAGCCCAGGAGTAACTCATTTCAAGCACTTACTTAAGTCTGGATCCAGCCCTTAGTGTGTGATCAAACTGTTAAAGACCCCCAACATCCATTATTTATGTGTATGACCAGGCAGATACAATCAATAGGCCAGATCCAGAATTAAGTACGACAGCGAAGTTACGCAAGTTGCTTGAGTAACTTTGGCTGTTTGTACGTTCTGTGCATGCGCACGGCTCTGGTCGGTCGTAACTATTTTGTAACTACGTACGAAGGGGCGTGTCAACCCTACGCTAGCCGTAATTATGCAATGGAGGTAGAGGGAGGCATTTAAATTGCACTGTATGACCTGGGTTAGGCAGTTACGACCGTCAGGACGCTATGTACGAGCGCGGTTACGCTTGGAAAAATTAAGGTAGGGTTTGGTAGTCATAAAACAGCAAAATTACGAGCGATCGAGGGAAGTGCCCGGGGGAATGCATAGTACTTACGATCGCGTAAATACGCTACGCGATCATACTTAAAGCGCACTTAGCTCTGGAGCTGGCCCAATATGCCTAGTGTCATACTTGTGTATATATTTCCATATGCATGTTTTCTGGGCGGGATCTGACTTTTTGAGGAGCAAACATTGTGGGATTGCCCTGTGCACATACACAGATATATGTGTTAAATCTCCAGCACAGTGCATGGCCATATAAGAAAATGCAATTCCTGGACTGGAATTGGGAGTACACCTACAGAAACATTTATGAACACAGCATTACCCATCTGGTGTTATAGGGGATAGAACGGGCTTAGAGTGGCCTAGTAATGTCTAAAATGGTAGCCAACTGGAAATCCCCCTATATAAATAAATTGTGCAAAGTACATTTTCCACAACATGTAGAAATTTGCAGAGTTACAGAGTTAGATGGCTATGCATTAAGAGGAATACTGTATATACTGTAAGTTAAATAAGAGCAAACACCCACTTGCAAAATCAACCCAGCCGCTTCTTTGGAGATGGCATTGCTCTTGGTGGTGTGCTTGTGCTATAACACTTAATGCTGTCATTGAAAGGCTTGTAAAGCTGTGGGTGAAGCCAGTATGACATATATCACATTGAATTACATCATCAAGACTCCTGTTACATAGTGCTGGGAAAAGCAGCATTCAGCATTCAGCAGTGGGGATGGATGTGTGAATCGATTTCTAAGTCAATGCATAAAAATTATGCCCTAATACATACTATGGGGCTTATTTCCTGGCACTGGACCAGGTGCACTTGGGGATTTGCTTTTGCTGTACATCAACTATGTGCCACCTTCTCTACCCTGCCATGACTCACAATGCATAATGCAAGCGGAGGCAGCTCGAGTTATGTTTGGGTCGGAATCAGACACAGCTGCGTGCATATAGTTGCTGAGCATATATAGTGCAAAATCAGAATTGGCTCACCTGGATCGACCCCTATGTTTTCTGATCTGCATCGACATCCAGGCTACCCATTCAGAATACATTGTTACCCATATAGTGTAGCTGGCCAGCAATTGCCAGCATCGTATCTACAGCTCAGAGATCATTTAAGGACCATGGGGCAGATCCAGAACTACGCTTTTCCGCGATTTTACGCATGGCGGAGACGTAAATTCGCAGATTTGAACGCACTGCGCATGCGCACCATAGAAAATACGCACATTCACGTAGAGTAATTTTGGACGTATGGGTGATTCATGTATGTCTCACGTAAATACTTACGTGTGGGCGTGCCAAATTTACGTTAGTCAACAATACGTGCGTTTTACGTGAAGTAGGCGGGGGGTGGTATTTAAAGTGTACAGTATGGGCGTGCTAAGCTGCGTACGTTCACGTAGTCAGTACGTCCGTTAGCGGACGTATGCTGTTACGTTTGGAAAAGTTAAGGTAGGGTTTGGGTAGCGTATTTTGACAAAATACGTCCGTGCAAGGGGTGTGCCGAGGGGAGTGTAGCGAACTTACGTGTACGAAAATACGCTCTGCGAATATACGTACGCACACACGTAGTTCTGGATCTACCCCAATATGATTTGGGGTTATATTCCCTGGGAGCACTGATCAGTTGTTTTTGCAGGAATCAAATTCTGATGTCCCCAGATTAGCAATATTAGTGTCAATAACGTGCCTCTGAGATGGACTGCATTCCAGTTGGTTAGCACAGATTCATACATATGTGCACTACACAAATGTAGGAGCTGTATGCAAAAACTGGAATTTGGAGTAGTTGGCATAACATGTGACGTAACCCCTACAGCAGAGGACATATAAAGAAACTCCTTCATCTGGTCCTGGTAACAGCATAGATTTGCTGGAATACAGAACCTCTTGAGGAAAAGTGTGGTCTACTCTGCAACTTTCTTCTGGGCATGAAAAGAGCTTCTATCATGCTTTATTAGGATATAGAATTTCCTATAGCTTCATAGACATACCATATATTTGTGTCTATTTCATTCTATCTATGTATTGTTCATCTGAGTTTAAAGTTTCACATCATTGTTTGACATGTAAGTGAGTAAGTGGGTCGCTGCTGAGAACGGCCCTTTTTCAAAAAACCAATTACTTTTGCTTTGCAGAGGCAAAGCAATAGATCCTCCCAGGAACTAAGACCATGCGCCGAATAGTAAGTATACATTTTTCCCCATCCCTTACCCTTCCATTACCCTAAACCTTCCCTGCAGCCTGACCCTAACACTCCCTTCCCCACAGCCTAACCCTAAGACTCCCCTATCCTCACCCTAACCCTCCCTTCCCCGCTGGCTAAACCTAAAAGTCCCTGGAGTGTTACTTACCTCTCTGGTTTGCAGATGCGACAGCATTCACAATGTCCATACAATTTCTCCACATTCTTTTAAGAAGAGTTTTTTTGGACTGGTTTTCAAATTCAATATAATTAGAAAATGGACAGGCATAAATTATGCATCCATACCTGGTTTTTAGGTTGACGTCAAGGAACTCATCTCCAGGAAGTAACAGCTAAGCCCAATTGATTGTGTAGTGGCTCAACTCAAAACAAACATGTCTAAGCAATCAAATAAGGACAGATTCAAATGATTTAATACATAACTTATTATGCAACTTTTTCCTCAGTAGAACACTAAAACCTACTGTACCTTGAACTTAGATTGTGCTATAAATTGGTTATACCACGGTCCATTAAAGTAAATGAAGCACCAGTTTTGTACTTTAAGGTAAAATATAAAGGAAACTAACATATAATAGAAACAACCAATCAAAAACCTTGTAATCGCATAGCAGTAATCCAAATGTTTTTTAAAATTTAGCAACACATTTATATCTAGTGATTTTAATTGCTATTGCATACAGTAAGTCCTGTGTGAGAGCTATAATTTGCACATCAAAATGTTCCCTAAAATACGGTCAAATTACTGTAACAGGCCATTGTGTTTGTTTGAAATTAGATTCATGAATAAAGCAGATTTAAGTCCGATAAAACAATGACTTTTTTTGATCATTTTACATGATTTACCCTCATACTACTATATGTAATGAATAATAAATAAATATTACATATCATTTAATAAAGTGTATAAGAAGGCTGCCTCTACCTACATACCTGGCAGAATAATACAATCTTTGTTCACAAGATGCAAATATCAGATATCATAGGGGTCTTAGCTCTATATTAGATATAATATAAAAAATACATTAGATATGCTGTCATTTTGAAAATGTATCCAGGTTGTTTCTATTGCAATATAACTTTTCTAATATTGTGTTTATTCAGGATTTACAGACCTGGGTCGATGATGTAGATAAAAATGGCTTTGTATTAGTCTCTTTTGGGGCAGGGGTAAAATACTTGTCGGAAGACATAGCCCAAAAACTTGCTGGTGCTTTGGCTAAATTACCCCAGAAAGTGATTTGGAGGTAAGGATTTTCTATTGTATGTAATAAATGTTTTGCATTAATATATGGAGGTCTGCTCCACCCCATTATGCATCTTGTAATCACTGAGGTCTCATCTCACTTATAGTAATATGTGTAATCATTGGTTATAAGCAATCCATATGGCTTTTCTGAAAGAACTAACGAGAAGCATATAATAATCTGTAATGACAATTAGGTACTGAAGGATAAATCTTTTTCTGTTTGTAAACATCAAAGATCTGGGGCTAGATTTGGAGATAGAGATGTTGCCCATAGCAACAAATTAGATTCAAGCTCAAGTTCTCTAACATGTAATAGGTATTTGAGAGCTAAAATCTGTTGCTATGGGCAATATCTCCACTTTTCCTTTTACGCAGTTTTAGCAGGGTTGCTGACTTTTGCCAGCTTCCCTCCGGGAGATCTCAGAGGGAAGCTAGCGACGCATGCAGGCGGCAGGGCTTAATGACGCGATGTATGCAAATCGCGTCATTAAGCTTAGCCCCCTGTATCATACTTACCCAGTTTTAACTTAAATAGGCATCGGGACGGGGCTTCATGGCGCAAATTGCGTCATCAAGTCGCTCCCTGGCCCTAGTATACTAGTGTTGCTAGGCAGGGGGTAGGACTTGAGGCCATGGTTTCAATGAAACCACGGGCCTCAAGTCCCTTGCGGGAGATTTGCCGGCTCTCCCGGGATACCGGGAGAACTGCCCGAATTTTGGGAGTCTCCCAGACATTCCGGGGGAATGTCGGCAACCCTGAGTTTTAGTAAATTAATCTTTCAAATAAATGCTGATTAATTTGCTTACTAACAAAAACATTGCAGTGTTAATTAACAGGAATCTCTCAATTGTTACAGCTGTAGTTTTTGCAAGTTTGGCATTATCACCCTATAATAAAAAGGGTGGAGACCACTCTCTTCATAACAGTGAAGAAGTTAACCTAGTAAATCTGTACAAAGATGGAGGAAGGTTTGGAATAACCTTCAGAATCTAAAAAATCATTCACACAATCGCAATAAAGCTGTTATAATGGTTTCACAGATGAGAACAAGATTGTATTTTGCAAACACATTGCTAGATAAATTATAAATATTTTGTATGACAACCTAGCAATAACCTTTGGAGGAAATAAGTCAATACCTGATCTTGATGACCCAACAATATGATTAGACATTTATATTGAATATAATAATAATAATGTGTGTTATGTTCTAATTTGTGCAGATTTTCAGGTCCAACGCCTAAAAATTTGGGGAACAATACCAAACTAGTGGAATGGCTCCCTCAGAATGATTTACTTGGTAAGTAAAGATCATGCTTGTATCTCTTGTATAGTTTTATAATAGAGTTCATTTTATATTCTACATTCAACGTTTGCATTGATTCTTAGGTTATAAGTAATGATAAGAACATTTCAACTAATGTTGGAAGAAAAAAGATATATAAAAACCATCTATGTTGCAACACTGACTTGTTTAAGTTTTGATTGATATAATTTAAAATTGTCAAATAAGGTAAACTTTTATTTTGTGGAACAATGTTTTTGTTCCTATTATTTAGTCTCATTTTTAATGTTGTAACTAGCAATATTGGGCAAAAACTTCAATAGTTGCCTAAAACTTTTTATATATAATAACTGTATATTCTTATATAAAAGATCTCCTAATAGACACAGTACACACCTGCAAAAAGCAATAATTGATCTGGCATTAGAAGCTCCAAAAGATCACACACAGATTTTTGAGCATCTTTGGACAGTACACACTGGTAAGATATCTGGTGAAACGGTCTTATGATTGTGTGATTGGAAAGATTATCTGTTCAAAAAGCCCCAGTGTATATCCACCCTTACAAAGCCCATTATATTTGTTGACTAATTTCAAATACAGGACATATCACAGAGATATTCATTGCTTGAGTTTTAAGTTTTACAACCCAAATATGTAACCTCTACATTACTTTAAATTACTAAAACTACTTTAATATGAGACATTTTAAACAGTGACATTTCTAGCCACATTGTAAAATATGTTTACAACCCTGAAATGTTAGAATATATACTAGTGCAGTATTTACTTGTTGAATATTTTATTTCTTGAATTATAGCATTATTATTTAGTTCTATATGTTGATACCAAAAGATATAATTTTTCATTAATATTTATATTTATAGGCCATCCAAAAATTAAGACATTCCTCAGTCATGGAGGATTGAATGGTATTTTTGAAGCTATGTACCATGGAGTACCAATAGTAGGAATACCTTTGTTTGGTGACCATTATGATACTATGACCAGAGTACAAGCTAAAGGGATGGGAGTCCTTCTGGAGTGGAAACAAATGACAGAGGATAATTTATTCAAATGTCTTTATGATGTTATCCATAATCCCAGGTAAGATATCTTTTCAGCATATAGTTTACAGTGCCTCTATCATATAAGGAAAAGGTTTATAATTGATATTTGAACACTTATGAACCATGTTATGGCATTTATGCCTAGTAGGTCCAAGTATAAAAATGTTCTGTTCTATTGTTCTGGTCTAAGAGAAGTCTCTGTACTGTAATATATAAGTACTGTGCTCACATATCACTATAATTTATTCAATCATTATCCAATAGATTCCTTTAAGTAGTATATTTCTCCATTTTTTTTTCCTTCAACACAGTTTTCGTCAACAAGCCCTGAAGCTGTCCAACATTCACAAGGATCAGCCAGGTCACCCTGTCAGCAGAGCCACTTACTGGATCGATTATATCCTGCGCCACAACGGGGCTGAACATCTTCGTGCTGCTACCTATGACATCTCCTCCTACCAGTACTTCTTAGTGGATATTGTAATACTTACCCTTTTTACTGTTGTTTTATTATGGTATGTTCTTTCAAAACTTGTTAAACACTTGCGGAAGAATGCAAGTACAGAGCCAAGCACCAGTAATGGATTTTGCCATAACGGCATAGCAAATGGCAAGCACAAGAAAAATGGTTATATCAAACATAAAGAGAAGGTGAAATAAATAACTGGTATTAAGGATGATTTAACAAGAGCCATTTTAACACTGATTCTAATTTTTGTCGGCACTGGAGTTTTCACTACACCGTGGAAAATTACCCGTATAGTCGGCCTCGTCTACGAAAAACTTACAGCCCTTCATTTCAATCATTATTTATTCCAGTACTTTACCCTGGTTTCTGCATTAGTGTATATAACGTTTCCAAGCACTGAAAGACTTGAATATCTACTCACACTTCTAATCAATCTTGTAATTAATGAAAGTCTAACTAGAGGACTAGAGGGCATGACCCAACCATTTATATTAACCTTTATTGATATTTCATTTTTTAACAACATAGTTATATGATTTATTTTACTTCTTTTAGTACTCTATCTATGTACTTCATACTGCATAACTTATTTTATTTAGAACAAAACATATTTATATGAATATATTTGTGATTGTCTATGTCAGATGTCTGATACCTACATATATATTCATGTATGTTGTTTTTATTTTTGTATACAATTAGTTTTTTAATTAAAATTGACAAGAGTCAGGTTAAACACCCTCCTCAACAATAGGAGTGAAGTAGTATTGTGTATTATATACAACCCATTCATTTCATCCACAAATAATGGACTTTAAGAAAAGTTGACATCCTATGCAACCTTAATGAGTTAGGACCCGCTCCAAAGTATAAAAATGAAAGGAAATCAGGGATGAAGTTACCCCTGGCCAAATCTATGTTGTATTTTAGGTGGAGTCAAATAATATATAGAAACATAGCGAAGAAGAAGGGTTGCAAACTTCAAGAAAATAAAGATTAGAGGCCAGATTTACTAAGTTGCGGGAATGGAAAAGTGGAGATGTTGCCCATGACAACCAATCAGATTTTAGCGGACATTCTCTAGTATGTAATAGGAAAGTGTGAGCTGAAATCTTGGTTGCCATGGCAACTTTTTCTTTCCCGCTTCTTACTAAATGTGGCCCTCTATCT
Source organism: Limnodynastes dumerilii (assembly GCA_011038615.1). NCBI lineage: Eukaryota > Metazoa > Chordata > Amphibia > Anura > Limnodynastidae > Limnodynastes > Limnodynastes dumerilii. The sequence goes on from WWET01001018.1 coordinate 28,556, forward strand.
ATTAGTACATCCCACATGTTCTTGCTCATAGAGATGAGATTCAAATGACATCTAAGGGAATTTTTTTTTCTTTTCTTTTACTAAAGTTACTAAATAGGAAAGACATTACCAATAACAAACTGTCATGTTGCACTCTTCTAGTACATTATAAAAAGATAGCTAGAAAATGATTGTCTGGTATGAGCAACATATGCATTTCAACTCAGTTCAGTATGATAGGTGAACCACTGGGTATTCACTTCCATCCAGACACCTGCTTTATGCACTTTGCGTGCGTAAATCGGGTGTCAGACAGAAGTCTGAATACAGGCCCTAGTCATGATTTGATGCATACAGATTTGTAACATGGACATATTGCATCAATATCTCAAAGTACTAAGATAAAACAAAAAACAACTCCGCTAAGCTTGACCTATTTCTTCTCTTCCTCTGATTCTGCTGCACCTTTCATACAGAACATTCTACTAAATAGATGGTAGTGCAGCCTTACACAAGTCCATGTCTGTGTCCACAGATAAACTGACATTTCTTCTTGTTTAGAAATGTTGACTAGAACACAGTCTCTGCAATGTAGGACTATAAAGAGAAGGAAAGCAAGATTAAGTGTTACTAATGTGAATAGCTACTCCAAAATTCCCAGTTTATCATCCCAGCTTAATGACAAAAAAAAAAAAAAAGAACAAGCACATAATAAAGGTCTTTAGGTTTTAATATCATACATTCTATTTATGTAATAATAATCAAATGGAAAAAAAAACATAGTCATCTAATACAAACAGAAGCTGAGATAATTTTATAGCATAGAATTTCTAGCCTAAGTTTAATTTACAGTTCCAGTTAATCATAGTGTCCTCATTTCAATATACAGAAAATCTGTAACCTAATTGTGAATATAAATATACATTCATTATGCACTGGAAGGATGGTTCTGGAATGAAAAGGATTGACCAGACATCATGGGTCATTATAAATCTCAGCAATATCTGAAAACCAAAAACTTGTAGGGTATTGCTAATTTCTTCATTAGCATGATGTAAACCTTATTTATTACACTAGTTACACTCGTGTATTATATGATATGGATATGAATAACCTATAAAGTCATCATATTGAACAAGGTGGTTGTGATGGGTAATTAGACATTATGGCTAGTTGTCATGTGTTCCTGAACCTCTAACTAATGATCATTGTTAGAAAACAGCCCTTTGCTGTCTAATGCTCACATTACTGCACAGTAAGCTGTATGGTATGTTGGCATATGAGCGCCAAAGAAAAAACAGACTATGCTCAGTTTACAATTTAATAATACCTGACAAGTGAGACAAACTGAGACTGAGTATGATGTAGATGAGAAAAAAAATCATAGTACAGAAAATAGTTTCTATTGTGTAAAATTCCTTCATATATCTTTTTATGTGGAATGCAAATTACACATAAGCTGTACTGTATGTACATAATAGGCAGTGTTTTATTTATTAATAAAAATGTAAACTGTATCTTTTTAAAGTATTGCACTGACTTTTTTTTATATTGTAGCACTATCCACCAGGAACTCTGTATTTTAATTTCTAACTATTTAACATTTATGTTAACAAGAGAAGTTGTTTTCATGAGGTAATGATTGGTGGAAATGAATATAGTGTATTTAAAAGGAGTCCACAAAATAAAATAAAAAATAATAATATCACAGTATTGAATGTCTTTTTTTTGGGAATATCAATTAAATGCTTTAACTTGATGGTTTTGCACAATATACTGTAATGTTTTATTATGTAAATGTATGTAAACTGTGACAGAACTGACTCACAGGACAGCTTTTCTAATCATACCCAGGAGCCTACACATTTATTCTCATTGGCTACACATTAAAGGCTAGATTTTCTAAACTTCACAAAGGAAAAATGGAAATGTTGCCCATAGCAATAAATCAGATTCTAGCTGACATTTTTTAGTATGTAATAAGAAAGTGAAAACTAGAATCTGATTGGTTGCTATGGCAGACTCTCAAACATGAACCCTTCCATTAGGTACACAATACTCCGCTCCTGAGCTTCCAACTGTCACTCACCTGTTTTTAATGAATTAACTGATGTTTGAAAATATTTTTCTTCAACACAGTTGGATACCATAATAACTGACAATTGGAAGCTCAGGAGCAGAGCATTTTGTACCTAATGGAATGATCATATTGTAGGGTTTGCTATGGGCAACATCTCCATTTTAGCCCTAAGTGTTAATATCCTTACATGCATACATAATTTATTTATAAATAAAAGAGGACATAGAGCACCTAATTATGCATTAAAGAATGTTATTACTAAAACAACAATGCTAGTTAAAATTTAAATCAGAGAGAAAATAGATTGAGCATATAACAATTAGACATGTGTCGGCATGTTATAATGGTGAAATTACAGACCGACGTGTCTAATTGCTAAATGCACAATATATTTACTCTATGGTACAGGATTTAACTAGCTTTGTTATTTTAGTAATAAAATTCTTTTAATGCACTAGGTGCTCCCTGTCCTCTAATTTGTTTTTAGTTTTTGTGAACAGCAACAGAAGCTGTCCTAAAGAAGGGAAGCAGCTGACCTATCTGGGATCCTAGTGCACAAAAACTGGGACTGTTTTTATTTACTATATTTTATTTACATTACTTGATTTTGTATTTTAAGGGATGCAAGTGTTCTCTACTGTTTATTCTTTATAACTTTTTTTATACAAACAAATGCATAACATTTAGAAGGCCTGTTCACACAGTCATCTTTTTAAATTACTTTATTCATAATCTAAATTGAATATAATGTTTTTTTTCTGCATATCTAGACCTTGATGATGCAAAAGAGGAAGTATGTGTGTCTTTGGTCTCTTTGCATAGCCACCACTGGTTGTAGATTTCAATATTGCATGCTAGGAAATAAATTGATAAAATGTTTTAAATCATTGCTTATTTAGGTCCAGATTTACTAAGCTGTGGGTTTGGAAAAGTGGAGCTGTTGCCTGTAGCAACCAATCAGATTCTAGCTCTCACTTTCTTTTTACAAATTAGAGAATGTCAACTAAAATCTGATTGGTTACTATGGACAACATCTCTACTTTTCCAAACCCGCAATTTAGTAAATCTGGCCCATAATGTTAATGTACAGTATGCAACTAAATAACACCATTGTCCTCACATGAGAAGATACAAAACTCAAAGAACAGATGCTTTATTGTGTTCTAAAAATGGTATATACTTATAATACAGGAAATTCTTACAAGCTTACAGAAATGTTCCATTCTGATTTTTCAAGTTACAACTAATATATATTATGACTGTAATGACAAAAGGGAATTAAATAAAAGTCACATTAAAGGAGTTAAAATAAAATAATATAATAATTAGGTAGCCACAAACAATATTTTCCTTAAGCCCTTTAATATGGACATCCGTCTTAGGAGACTATCATCATAGTTTTTACCACAATTTAGAGGATTTGACTATTGAGATAGTTACTCTATAATCTCAAGAGTCTCCAGATTAAAAAAGAATAAACACAACTATTGCCATTACACAAACTCTAAAATCATTTATAAAGAAATTTACAACCTTAACTTTTAAAATACACTTAAGCTGGCCATACACTGGGACGATTATTGATCCCAGCAGGGGGTGGCCTGATAACCAGGACGATTTCCCATTAGGGAAATGTCCCTTTATCGGCACCATACAACTCTCCTGCTGGGATCAATAATCCTAGCAGAAGAAGGGGGCTAGGGCTTGTACTAAGCTGCTCTGACAGCTTTGATCAGCCGAAGCCACGCTTCACACAGCGCGGCTTCGGCTGATCCCTGTCTTTAGTACTCCTTGCAATAGCCACTACTGCAAACGCACCAAAAACTCTCTGGTACGATTATTTGGTTTTTGAACATGTTTGATTTATTTTAAGGAAGCCAATCAGGAACCTGAAAAGCTCCCTATTTTTCAAAGCTGCTACTGCATATCTATGTACTATAAGGCTCTGACAGCTTTGAAGGTATACTTTAAAGCTGTCAGAGCAGCATAGTACATAGATATGCAGCAGTGGCTATTGCAGAGAGTAGTACAGACAGGGATCAGCTGAAGCTGGCTTCGGCTGATCCCTGTCTCTACTATTCCCTGCACTGCTGCATAGCTATGTACTACGCTGCTCTGACAGCTTTAAAGTATACCTTCAAAGCTGTCAGAGCATTATAGTACATAGATATGCAGCAGCAGCTTTGAAAAATAGGGAGCTTTTCAGGTTCCTGATTGGCTTCCTTAAAATAAATCAAACATGTTCAAAAACCAAATAATCGTACCAGAGAGTTTTTGGTGCGTTTATTTGGTGTTCGAAAAATTGATCCTGGCCATTAACTACAGCAATTATTTGCCTGATCACTCGATAATAGGATGATCGGGCTGATAATCGCTCTAGTGTATGGCCATCTTAAGTCAGGAATAGCTTTAAAGATAAACTGTAAGTTGGAATTGTAATAAATCAAAAAGTAACATAAAAAAATGTTTCTTCCATAGGAATGCCAATTTTATAAATAGTCACCTGTCACTGGTTTTGGGAACTACTGTGTTTAAAATGTATTGATAATCTTGCCTCCAGGAATTACAATATAAATGAACTGTTATAGTAAGTTAATATACTACAGTATTACAAAATCATGCAAGTGTTAGATAAAAAAAATAACTAATTATAACTACATACACAATATACATTACACTCCAACTACACTCCAAGTTATTTTTAAATGAAACCATTTTTAAGTATGATATAAAAAACACAAATTTAAGTTTATATCAAAAATTGGTTTCACAATTATTTTTAAAGGACCTACAGTTGGAAAACAAAATAAAAAGATATTACTGATATTGGGCTGGATCCAGACCTTGTTAAGTGCATGAACTTAGTTACTCCTGGGCTAAACCATGGTGATTGCAGAGGAGTCATATTTCATCTGCTGCAAACAGTGTTAGAGTTGAGAGGTGATGTTTCCTATCCCAAGTCTAAATAACAGTGTGATAGTAAAGCTGGTCAGTATCTGTGTGCAGTAAGCAATTTAAAGATATATCCCTGCATGCAAAGTATACATTGAACTTGACTCCCCCTGAATTGAACATGGTTTAGCCCAGGTGTAACTAAGTTAATGCACTTAACAAGGTCTGGATCCAGCCCATTATGCCTACTATAGAATTTAAAGTGAAATTTAGAAATTATGATTAATGCAGTTTCTCACATTTAGAAAAAAAACGACTTTTCATTTGTACAGTTGCAGTAACAGAAATAAAATATTTGTTTAAAATTTGAGTATTCTGTGTAGTTTTTTAATTCCTGGTAATGACTTTCAGACAGAAATTCTCCTTGTAAAGTAGCTTGATAACAGCCTTGATGTTGGCTTTCTATTGTTAGTCTGCAATGACAATATAAAAAATATAGTATATCAAAATATGCATTCCTCTTGTACTTCAAAGAAAAGAATTGGCATATTAAAAACGTTAAATATATATTATATATTTTATATTCATACATTATTTCTTAATTTTCGGTATTTCTTTTCTGTCAATGTACAGTTGCATTTATTTCAGTTCTTTTCCTAATGCATGTGTCCAGAACAAGGTGGAAAGTTTCATGTCCCCCTACAATCACAGTCCACAAGTAAGCAAATCATATCAAACTGTATGTTTATTTCAACCAGCCACTTCTATGAATAGATGCTGATATTCAAGCACTCTTCCCTACCTAACCTCTCTATCCCCTATTAATAGGCCTTGTGAGTCCCCGCACCGATGGCAGTATTTTTTTTCTATGAATGGGTTAGTATGTGAAGTGATGCCGCCGGGCCACCAAAGAGGTGAGTAACCCTCTCCGCAGATTTAGGGACAGTCTGTGGTGGTGGTGGTGGGGGGGGGGGGGGGGGGGGGGGGGGTGTCGTGGGAAAGACTTAGGATTAGACTCAGGAGGGGAGATTTGGGGGTTAGGTTTAGGGTTAGGGATAGAATACTTACCTTTCAGAGCACCGTGTTCGGTGCTGCGGGCATCAATTGCTATGCCTCATCCAGGCATAACCAATCGATATCCCAGCCAATTCGGAACTGGCTGGGAGTGAATGGCCCTATCGAAATAGGGCCATTCGCAACAGGGACCCACACTCATTAATAGGACTCCAATATTTCAGAACACAACAAGTAGCAACTGAGTTTAAGGAACATGAAGACATTGAATCCGGTTGAATTCTCCGCCTAGAAAATCTGATTTCCGAAAAAGGGACAACCGAAAGTTCCTTTTTTCGGATGTCACTTTTTGGAATACTTACCATTTAAAAAATTTTTTTTTTAGAATGGGTGAGTATGCCGTTCAGCATACTTCACCCATTCACCTTTGGAAAGGACAATATGCCTCCGCCGCACCTCCGCCGCTGCTATCGCTGGACCAAGGGACAGGTGAGTAAACTCTCTGTGCGGTGTAGGGAGATTTAGGGTCAGGCTGTAGGAAAGGGAGGGTTAGGGTCACGCTGTGGGAGATGGAGGGTTAGGGTCAGGCTGCAGGGGAGGGAGGGTTAGGGTCAGGCTGTGGGAGATGGTGGGTTAGTTTCACGCTGCAAGTAAGGGAGGGTTAGGGTCAGGCTGTCAGGAAAGGAGGGTTAGGGTTAGGGTAGTGAGAGGGGAGGGTTAGGATTAGAATTAGGGAAAGGAGTGGGGGACTATTTTTATTTACCATTTCAGAGCATGGAGCTTTCGGTGCTCCGTGGATCGATTGCTATGTCTCATCGAGGCAACTGGCTGGGAGGAAATGGCCCTTTCAAAATTGGGCCCTTCTGACTGGAGCCCCACACCCTATTGAATCAGATCCTCTGTTCTGATTCTTTTGTGATCAGATCTTTAAGTAACAAATGAGTTGGGATCCTCAATCGCAGGGTAGCAATAATTATACTATTGTATGATCATTCTGCTAAGCACTTCCTTTGCAAAAACATATTTCTAATAGCAATATCCTAACTTAAGTTTTCCAACTTCTGAAAAGTAAAATGGTGGTTTGGAAGTCTGGATTGGTACGCAAAGAGGGGGCACATTTGATGTACATTGTAATGCCAAGACTTGCCCACCGGTAAATGCAGAGCAAGAAACTGGGTTAACTACACTGATAGTTCTGGGGCTGTCTTTTTTTTTGTTGACTTTCAGCCAAGGCTTGGTCCCATTTTCAGGACCTGTTGGGAAGTACGTTACTACTGCTCTGCTTGTTAAGAGGGTGCTGCTTGCACCTAAAAGTAGTGAGCACAGAATCACCTGTGTGCTTGAGGTGAATATGAATAGGTTTAAGAGTGCCCTAACAGGACCGGATTCAGAGATACGGTGGACAGACCCGCACCTAACTCACCCGCCCTGTCCATGCGCAGTAGGTCCTTTACTAAAGATACGCATCTAAAAAGCGACTGCTTCTTAGGTGTGAAGCCGACCCACAATGTTTATGTTCAAAGGGCCTGATCCTGAGCTACGAAATTGGCCGATTTCGAGCGAGCGTACGACCGTTTTTTGCATATTTTCGTACAAAAATTTGCACTGCGCATGCCCAGTATGACAGCTTCCGGTCGGCTGGACGACATGAGCGTATAGCGTTCGTATTGTGTGCGAAATATTCGCTCGAGGGGCGTGCGTTCAGTACGACGGTCGCCTGGGCGCTCGTTTTACTACACGGAGGCGGGGATAGCCATTTAAATTGTACAGTATGGGCGTGCTAAGCCCGTACGCTTTGCGTATTATGTGCGAAAATTCGTACGGCCGACGGTAGTACCTAGTGTAGGGTATAGTCGCCGTAAGCAGCTACTTTACAATGAGAGTGTTAGGGGCGTGTAGGTTTATACGCACGGTCGAACGTACGCATTCGCCCGCCGTGCGAAATTTCGTAGCTCTGGATCAGGCCCAAAGTCTCAACATATAACAGGAAATTCTGTATTTGCCCCATATCATACATACAATATATGATATAATATACAATATAATACAATACATAGACATGCAAGTTGATTTTGATAAAAGTACAGCAATTATCAGCACATTATATAAGCAAAATTAAACTAAATTCAATAGTATTTGTCTAATGTAACTATAAAAACGTGATTTATGTTATTTCCTATTGCAGAAATGTTCATAAAAAGGTATTAGTCAGTTATCTTGCACAATCTTGCTAGTCTACAAACAATTTATGTAACTATGCAACGGTTAGAGGTTGTAAGTTAGTAGAAGGCCCGGGGTCACTGAAAAGATAGCATGTAGGCTGATGTTTTCTTATCAGGAATTGGTTTCCATGACTACCTAGGGCTCTGCTGATGCTCATTTTTTTTCTTAGCAACATTTTAATCTGATATTTACCTCTCAGTGAGAACATTTTCATTAGTTCAGTGTAAGAGTACCCTCTACTTTGGTTACCAAAGGGTTGCAACAACTCCTTACTTAGAACCTCTTCTCCAAGCACATTCTTTATTTCATCATACGTTAGATATCCATCTGCATCTTTATCTGCTCCATAAAAAAATACCTGGAAATCTGAAAACACAGACATTTAATAAATGACTGAAACATGTGGATGGGCAACATAAAATGTCTTCAGCATTAAAGCAGCTAAATATTCCTGAGATATGACCCAACTAGAATTGTATTGAGAGGTGGAAAAGAATCGCATCATAATACAGCATCCTGAGATTTTAGATCAATTTATTATAATATACAATTTAGCCTCAATAAAATCTATTAAATAATTAAGATGATGAAATATGAAGACAGTATTAAAGACACATGGCATATTATCTAAAAGTCTGACTAAATTTACAATTTACAATTTAATAATACAAATTCTCTCTCTCTCTCTCTCTCTCTCTCTC
>WWET01001018.1:66153-77513 GCA_011038615.1 Limnodynastes dumerilii
GTGCACCTGCAATATAAATTACTTTATAAACTGATTTGAAGCAACCTCTATCTTGGATTTGTGTTTTAAAGCCTGTCTGGGATTGCAGCTGAGAGGGGGTGCGGTCTCAGAGTGGCTATTTTGGAGAATTGGGGATCTCCATAAGAGGTAAGCTCTTAGTTTAGAAAGATATTTGATATGTGACCCACAATTGGGACTCTAAAGTTTATAGTCAGGACCACCCAACAGAGAGGCCTTGTAAGTGGCGGGTAGCTTATATCACATATCTGCAGACATTTGCAACTAACTCTCTGATTTTTATTTTAAAGATAGAAGATCATGATTAGTAACTAAGTAATGGCTAGAGTGCCAGGCCATGTCTTGTTTTTTGTTTTTTGTTGAATACATGCCTGCTAGGCATGTATTCAAGGATACACAGTTGCACCCCCCAATGGGGTGACAACGCCCCCCCAAAAAGTGGCACAATCCTATCTAATGTTGGGAGCGCACCAAGGTGAGATGGGGGCGCCAAGGGAAGGGCTAAAGTCTTGCCCTTCCCAACAAAAATAGTTGTGACTCCCCTGCTAGATATTGTGTTAAAAACATAATTTTTTTTGCTACCTTTTGAGGTGTGGTAACATTTAAAGGCCAGAAACATCCATTTACTTCACTCATGAAGAAGTGTTATGAACTTCACTTTAGATGCAAAGCTGGAGACCAAGATAAAAATTGGTTCTCTCATTTTTGTTCAATCACTTGTGTCAGACTCCTCACAGGTTGGTCAAAGGATTTCTGTTGCATGAATTTCGGTGTTCTATTGATTTAAAGGGAGCTTAAACATAACTGTACAGATTGTTTATTTTGTCTTATGAACAATTCAGATATCAGTTCTTAGTCAAAGCCCACACTGACATACTCTAATTTACCAAATGTCATAAGTCCTATGTCTTAAAGTGAAGAAACATAGAGATGACAAATAAGAAATAATTTCTATAGAGAATGGTGACAACCGTGTTAGGCTTGATCTAACCTTTGCAGCTTTCTGCTCATATTCTAAACCACATTTATTTACCTAAGGAGATCTCAATATATAATATTTCAACCTATTTAAAAGGCAAGCAGAACTTTTAGGCTCCAGATTGGAAGGCTGGAATCTCCTCCACAAAGAACAAACATATGTGTTTTTAGACATAGGAATAATGGGCCTGATCCAGACCTACGCCTACCGTCACTAGGACGGCGGGCGTAAGCGTAAGATCAGCTGAAAAGCCAATCTGCACATGCACCGGGCAGATGTTGCCCGGCGTAGCTACGGCAACGACCAATCAACAATCGGCGTCCGTAGGAACAGCGTAGGGACGCTGGAGGGGGCGTCCCCCTACCGGCCCTACGTTAAGGCTAGTGAAGGTGGGCAGGGGGAGGTATTATAATGAGGGAGGGAGGGCTTAGCGGTAATACGCTCGTGTGCGATCATATCACCCATTGCTTACGCCGGCTGAAGTTAGGGTAGCCTTCAGCCGGCGTAAGCAATGGGAAATACGCCCGCACAGGGGGAGTGTCGGGGAGGGTGGACGCCGATACACTGTGCTTTAGTAAGAACAGCGCATCGACGTAGGTCTGGATCAGGCCCAATGGCTTTAGGGATTTCCCTTTGAAGAAGTTATGGAATTCCCTTGAAGAAGAAGTTATGGAAGTACTTGGTCATAAGTACAAAACAGAGGATTGGTATATTTTTATGATTCTTTAAAAGTTAGCTAAAAAGCTACTTCACAATATCCATAAATTTTCTTCAATACCACCAGCCAGAATGTGGTTGCAGTAATGCCACTGTCAAAAATGCAGACTGATGGCAATTGCTGGAAGTCGTCATTAAATTATCGCAAGATGGTCTGTCACTAAACAGGCATTTGTACCAACAAACCACACCCCCACTAGCTAATGCTGCTGATATGAAACTCCTGCCATATAAAATCAAGTTTGAAGAACAGAAATGAAATATCTGTGGTTGCTCAAAAGTCATTTCTCTTTTTCTAGGACTAACTTGGTTTAAAAAGTATTGTTGTTTTCATTGTGAGTGGAGCAGCAGAGACTGGAGAAATCATTAAGCAGTAGCCAAAGTAAACATCACTAAACCCAGGAAACAAGAATGTTGTCAGTATACCACTGTTTGATTCAGAATAAGTTTATCTACCCACAGTCCAGAATAAAGTTGATCTTAAATACTGTATTAAAGCAATGAATTGATTTACAAACTTAATAATTCCAGAACAACAGTGATGCAATGAGGGGGGGATCTTTGTAGGACCTCAAATATGAGAACAGATGCAAGATGAGAGCTTTGATGTTATGTTGAATCAGGCTGAAAAAACTACATTGGAATCTTTCAAGAGACAACTACAAATAAATAGTGGACAACCTTTAAAGATCTTACAAGACCATGGTATATAACATTTCGTTGAAAGTCCACCTGGTTTTCTCTCAGCAAATCATGGAGCAGTGATTAACATGGTGACCAGTTCACTTGGTTTTTCTGTAATGGAAATGTGGTATCAGGGCAAGTGGATTGTTAATAAACGTTATATTGTATACTTAATTATGTTTCATAAAAAATTCTTACAAGATAGAAACAAAAACATTTTTTGAATTCAGCTCAGAAAATACTACTAGATTTATTTATGCTATCTCTTGTGAAAAAAGTACACCAGTGTTATCAACAATTTTTCCAAGTATGAATAAATGTGGTGTGTGCTGGTTTGCAAAAGAAGTACCAACTGTGCTCATTTTATATAAATAAATCAATAATTTTGCCCTTTTTCTGAACATCAGTACCATTAATAACAACCACAAAATCCCACTAAGCAATAAAAGCTAAACTACATTACATGAACAGCCCATACAACTAAACATACTCAGCTTTAAGACTTCAGGCAGGATACAGACAGCAAAGAGCACAGTTTGGAAGGTTGAGTTGAATTTGTACTCTCTTTGACAAGTTTGGCCAACTTGAGAGATGAAATGATGGTTCAAAAGATTAGACAGAATTTTTTGTGACCAAGGTGAATGGTATACAACATCTCAAAATATTTTAAATAACAGCAACTTCTAACTATTTGCAATAAGTGGGCAAATGCTACCATTATCCTTTCAGTCATTTCAGTCATTTATGTAATGAAAGATACATCAGCTATTTGGCCCTATATCTTTACACCAGAAAATTAAACAATAGGGCCACATCACCTGATGCAAATAGTTCCTTTATCTTTTCATTCACTGTCAGAAGTATTTGCTTTATACACTTATCTTAAGAAGCAGCTGCTCATCTGAAAGATAAACTCAGATGAAAAGTAATTGGGAACAGAAAGTTTAGTGGATAACATTTTTCATTTCTCAAGAAAGCTGCATTATCAGAAACATAGAATATTGGATTATTTGACCTCTAGCATTTATCAATGAAAACACTAACCCTCCTGGGGGATGGAGAGTTAGTGGAAAATGTGAGGAAGAATTTTGAAGAAGCCAGCTATTACTGGTTAGAAAACGCAAGCTGTGTTGAACAGGCTATTAAAACGGGAAAAAAATATATTGACACAAAAAACGTTTCCATAAGAGTATACTATATATTTTGGTAAATAGATCCCATCCTTTAAAATTGTATTAATAAAGTAATTGGGCCATTTCTAGAGCTAAATTAAAATTCTGCATGTAACCTACGCAACGGAGGCTAACATTATCGCTACCGTAATTTACATTACCGCTCATAAGAGAGCAGGGCACGCCCCACATCTCCATGCATCTCCATACTAAAGACAGCCCTTACTGTATGATTTAAATGCATAAGGCCACCCACCATGTATATGTTGTACACATAGGGCCTGATCCAGAGCTACAATGGTGCCGTCCGCAAAGCGTACGGGCTTAGCACGCCCATACTGTACAATTTAAATGGCTATCCCCGCCTCCGTGTAGTAAAGCGAGCGCCCAGGTGACCATCGTACTGAACGCACGCCCCTCGAGCGAACATTTCGCTCACAATACGACCGCTATACGCTCATGTCGTCCAGCCGACCGGAAGCTGTCATACTGAGCATGCGCAGTGCGAATTTTCGTACGAAAATACGCAAAAAATGGTCGTACGTTCGCTCGAAATCGGCCAATTTCGTAGCTCTGGATCAGGCCCATAGTCAGTAGCCCTACCCCCACTGCAGAGACAAAATAAATGTAGAGCACTTTTCTGGACCCAAATTTCAATGACTCACATTTACCATTCTAAATTGTAATTCCACTACTTTTAGACAGAGCATGGGAATGCAAATAATAGTAGTCATTTTTAGAAGAGCAAGTCCTGATTGGGTGTGGGTCCGCGGATAAAACGACCCTATTTCGATAGGGTCGTTTTCTCCCAGCAGATTTTGAACTAGCTAGGGATTTCGATTGCTTATGCCTCAATGAGGTATAGCAATCGATCCACGGAGCACCAAACTTTCGGTGCTCCGAAAGGTTAGGCAAAAAACTACCCCAACCCTTCCCCTAATTCTAACCCTAACCCTCTCCTCCATTACCCTAACCCTCCCTTCCCCGCAGCCTGACCCTAATCCTCCCTTCCCTGCAGCCTGACCCTAACCCACCATCTCCTGCAGCCTGACCTTAACCCGCCCTCCCCTGCAACCTGACCTTAACCCTCCCTCCCCTGCAGCCTGACCCTAACCCTCCCTCCCCTGCAGCCTGACCCTAACTCTCCATTCCCTGCAGCCTGACCCTAACCCTCCTTTCCTCGCAGCCTCGAGAGGTTACTCATCTTGTGTCCGGGTCCTGCGGTAGCTGTTGCGTTTCCAAAATGGAATGGGTGAGTATGTCGATCAGCATACTCACCCATTCTGAAAAAAAAATTCTAAACTGAAGGGGTATTCGAAATAGGGACATCCAAAAAGGATTTTTCGGATATCCCTATTTCGGAAATCAGGCTTTCTTAGTGGGGACTGCAAGCACCCAAATACAAGCACCCTTGTTTAAATGTGAATTACTGATTAAAAATGTCCTTTAAAATATGATGAGAACAACTTTGTTTTTACTGGGGCTTTATAGATAAATGGTGCAGTAGTTGTTACTTGCTAGTATTTTTTTCATTATGCATGCTAAACATGTATATATTTTTAAGTATTCATTGAGCTTATTTTTTCCTACGGGTGTACTTAGTGAAAATGTGATTATAGTAACAGATTGATACAGTCTCACAATCTTTCTTCTTTTTTCATTTAGTCTTTAAAACCACACAAGCGTCTGCCTCAAGGGAAGCAGATTTTGGAGAGAACATTATCAACAAAATATCTCTTGACTGATTAAGTAATGTATGCACAGAAATCCTAATAAACATGGCAAATGCATAAAGCTGGAATTACCTGTAGGTGCCTTGTGATCTGTTGTGATATTGACATTTGAATGTACTAGACACTAAGATACGTGTTTCAGCAATGAAAAGCATGAGAATATAGAATTATTACATTTTATCACAGGTAAGCAAAAGGCTAACTTTGAAATTTCTGGGTTTTTTTTTAAATTCAGGTTTACTACTTTTTTTTGAAGTATGTTATGTATTACCTCTAAAGTTCATTCTGCAAATGTTAAAATAATTAGTTCCTGCCACCCTGTTTGTTCATTGTTGTTTGCAAAAATATTCTTAGTTGATCTTGAAAGAAAATATCTTTGAATCAGACTGTGCAACAAAAGGTCAAAGGTGCTTTATATATGGGGGCAAAATGTAAAATAATAAAGTGTTTAACATGTCTGATCTTGGGTAGATACAAATTCACTATAATGGAAATTCTGTTCAAACAGAACATTTTAAACAACTTTCCCCTCATTAGTTTGGTTTATCAGTCAGAATATATAAAAAAATTTTTATTAACTATGAACAATCTCAGTAGAGTACAACCTTACTTATTTATATCCTGCCACAAAGATAAGTGTAGAAATGCATAAATGGGCCCCAGGGGGAAAATGTATAATAATAATAATAATAATAATAATAATAATATTATTATTATCCAGGGTTGTGTACTTTTAGTGCTTCCCTCTGGGAGATCTCAGAGTGAAAAAATAGATGCCAGTATGGGGGCGAAGCTTAGTACCACAATTTATGCAAATCATAAGCCCGCCTCCTGGCAATCATTATTGCAATTCATAGTGTTCCTGATGGTGGATGCAGGTGGATGACGAAAATCATGTCATCAAATCCCACCCAATCTTTAGTAACACTAAGGTGTTCTGTAATAAGAGGCTGGGGGCGAGACTTGCAGGAGATTTGTCTGCTCTCCCCTGATACCAGGAGAACTCAGGAGTCTCCTGGATATTTCGGGAAAGACAACAACCCTGATTTTTATTCAGAGGGTCATTACAGGTGGTAGAAGGTAGTCAGTGTACAGTAAGGATGTATTCCCACAAATGAATCCAATCCAGACCTAAAAAAGTAATGTAAGGATACAAAGTTTGTGGTCAAAGGACCGGATTCAAAGTATGTGTGAAAACTACCTACAGTTGGAACATTTAAGGCTCCGACTTTTATTTTAGAATTCGGATGTGCCTTGCACATCTGCATACTACTCTGAACAGCACCCTGCGTGCTATTCAGAGTGGGCTATAGGATGCATGATAGCGCATCCTTGAATAGCCCGTAGTCAAAATAGCCTCTCTGAATCCTGTCCAAACACAGGACATGACTAAGTTCAGGAAGCTTATACTTTATATATAATGGATCCTCTAATGTACCAGCTTTCCCATTTCCTGTCTCTCTCACCTCCTGCCTGCTACATCTCCTATCCATTGGGTTTATTATACTGGCACACCGTCTTTCAACAAGGCAAGATATACAGCAATTTATATCTTCCAGCATATATTAAGTATATTTATTGATTGGCACACAGGTCGTTATTTAATTAATTAATTACTTAACCAATAATCACTTAAAACTAGTAACCCTGGTTGCAATGGTCTCTGTCTAATCATATAGGACCGAATTCTCAGTCCCAAAAAAATCTAAAACACTTTCTGAATTAAGTTAATTGGAAAAGGTAAACATTTATTTAATATGGATGTCATGTCAAAGACATGTAACTTTCTATATTCTGTGTATTGTATGTGTGTTTATAATCAGTTAATTCCATTAATGTTCCCCTTTATGGACCGGATTTTTGTATGCAATCTATGTAACTAAATGTTACATAGATAGCGTAAAAGAGTTACCACGCGTGCGTAGTAGCTCAAAGCGTAAAAGTACACTTGTAACATGAAAAATTCGGGACTGAGAATCCGGTCCATAAAGGGGAACATTAATAGAATCAACTAATTATAAACACACATACAATACACACAACTGTCAGAATATAGAAAGTTACATGTCTTTGACATAATGGGCCGGATCCAGAACTACGTTTGCCGTACGTTTATTCGCAGAGTGTATTTTCGTGCGCGTAAGTTCGCTACACTTCCTTCGGCACACCCCTTGCATGGACGTATTTTGTCAAGATACGCTTCCCAAACCCTACCTTAACTTATTCCAATGTAACCGCTGTCATACGCACACGTACGTATGGGCTGAACGAATTTACGCAGCTAAGCACGCCCATACTGTACACTTTAAATACCACCCTCCGCCTACTTCACGTATTTCAGACGTATTTTGGACGCACGTAAAATTGGCACGCCCACACGTAAGTATTTACGTGACACATACGTGAATGGCCCATACGTTCACAATTACGCTACGTGAATGTGCGTATTTTCTATTGTGCGCATGCGCAGTGCGTTCTAAACTGCGATTTTACGTGTCCGCCACGTGTAAATTCGCTTCAACGCGTAGTTCTGGATCAGGCCCAATATCCATAATAAATAGATTACCTTTTCCAATTAACTTCATTCATAAAGTGTTTTAGATTTTTTGTGTGTTTATTACTAAATTTTGTAAATATTATAAAGGTGGTCTCTATGGCTTTAAGTTTATTGAGTGCTGTTTGCACAGAGATTAATGAACAAGTACTTTTTCTGAAATTACACTGAAAACCTGCAGGCATTAAAAGTTAAAATGGTTTACTGGGACTTAACACAAAGCAAGTGCACTCATCCTTAAAATGCTACAAATGCACATAAATAGTTTTAAGCTCTAAAGTGTGTAAAACAGGGATACGGCTTTTAAAGTATTACAAAATGTTTAAATCTAAAATTCAGGAAAGCCCAAAATGCCATACTGTTAACATGCATTAGAGGGCAACAATTTCTTTCTTTCTTTCTTTCTTTCTTTCTTTCTTTCTTTCTTTCTTTCTTTCCTTCCTCCCTCTTTTTCTTTCTTTCTTTCTTTCTTTCTTTTTTTCTTTCTTTCAAGCAGTGAGAATCAATTTGGAGCAAGAAAAATGTGAGATAAACATGCTGAGCAAAATTTAGACACATAAGAGAGCAAAATAAAAGGAAGATCCAGCACATGAACAATTACTTTATTTTTGTATTTCTGTCATTCTGATTTATTTTGAGTTCTTATGACTGGTTTGTAAGCCATGCTACTCAACCACATGCTGTGCTGTCACAGTTTTTTTTAATGCGAGGTTAGAAGATTGCACATGTAAAGGTTTTGATGGTACCTCTATACTACATTTTATTATATTGTTTGAAGAAGAAATTATTGTTTTGGAAGCAATAAATATGTTCAGGAGGGAGTTTGAGGCCCCCTCAAAGGTTTGGGCATGCCCCTATGGTGATGTGCCACTATTTCATAGTACACATAGAATGTAGCCTTTCATTCATGGATTCCTCAAGGGAGTCAGCCCACCATAGTTAAAGGGATGCTGGACTTCCCTGATCGCTAATGAGGTTAATGATGATAAAGGTGTTACCGGTAGAGATTGCCATTGTTCTCATAGCTGATGCCGGACTGCTTGTTATAAAACTCGCGTCAGGAATCTCTTCCCGCTGTGCACTTGGTGCCAACAACTACAGCATCTACTGTTGCATGCCGCCTACATACTGGAGATCCCGACTCCTGAGAACAGGAAGGGTGAAAGTACGTCTCGGAAAGTTTGAAGCGTAGACCGTGAGGTCACTAGAATATTGACTCAGTGATAGCCCACAATTTCTGCTTGGGGCTTAGTGTTTTTTTTGGGCACAGATTCATCTGCTTTAGAGGTGACAGACTTAGCTTCAGAGGGCTGTATTTACACCTAAGAAGCTTCTGCTTCTTAGGTGCAGAGATTTGAAAAATGACCTACTGCGCATGCATAGTAGGTAATTTACACAATCTACGTACCAGTTAGGTATGTAGATTGCCTCCGTGCAGTTTTTAAAGACCACACAGAGTAGTTTAGTGAGAAAGAGGTGGCATAATGCCCCCCTAAGGGAGTGTTTAGTAAGGGATGGTGAGGGGGAGGCAGGGAGAGGCATTAAGAAGGAAACAACACACGGGAAGATAAGGTAGCCCTATGGCACTCCTAAGTGCCTTAAGGTACCTAAAAACGAGGGCGGCTTATGGGCAGGATGGGTGAGTTAGGTGCAGATCTGTCCGCACCAAACTCACTCTTATGTATGAATACGGCCCAGGATGACAAGGTGATATGCCTTGTACACCTTCACCCAAACACAAAATAAATGTGCAGTGTCGAGTGACACTGTTAGTGACTGACTAGAAAAATTATGCTTTTAAACAGTATTATTAAAATATGATGATGATGATGTGCCTTGTATAATCTAACAGAGTACCACCTCTTCCAAACACACAAAATAAATATGACACATTCTAAATGTAACATGTGACACATCATACTATTAGTGAATGGCTAGGAAAAATTCAGCTTTTTAAACAGTAATTAAACAGAATGATGATGATGTGCCTTGTACAATCTAATATACACTGTACACAGACCCACCTCCTCCAGACACACAAATAAATGTGCAGTGTACCCCTACAATTTAATTTTATGTTAGTCTTGCAGACAGCATAGTAGCTGATATTACTTGTGAAAAACTGGCAGCCCTAATAATAATGAGTTTTTCTTTAATTGAGAAATAGCAGGTCAATATAATGCTAATGTAAGTCAGTCCTACTAAGGGATTGTAAAAGTATAGAAGTGCAGATCACAAGACACATAACAAAATAAGGTTATGTCTTGTGCAATCTATTGTACACTGCACACAGTACCCACTCCAAGCACTCAAAATAAATGTGCAGTGTAAATGAGAGCCCTAAGGGCTGTTGATTTTTATGAATTAGATTTTATATTTAAAAAAAAACAGGTCAATGATACCTCCCACACAAGTGAATAGTATCACAGTCTCTATGTAGTATCACAGCACAGCACAGCACAGCTACTGATAGCAAACGTCAACTCTCCTAACTGAAACAGCTGCAAAATTATGAGGGAATGCCTTTTAAAACAAAAGCAAGTGGTGGTGTACGTAAGTACCCCACGGGTGATTTAGACTATTGAAGAAGCAGCTGTTGGAGAGAGAAGTTTACCTACTTCTCCATTTAAATACAAGAGAAGAAAAAAAATTCCCTTTGAGGGGGAATACCACAGCGCTAAAAAATATATATGTAAATAATATTCACCAATGTGAAAATATAATTACCGAACGACAGACAATATAAAATCAAAATATTTATTGTAACAAACTAAGTCCAAAAAGGACTAAAACCATAACCACAAACATATAAAAATACAATATAGAATTGTGTGAGCAGCTGGCCTCGGGATAGGCACTTGAATCCAAGTATGGATATAACAGTATAGCTACTGAGACTGGTATCTGTATGTTCCTTAAAAGAGCCTATTAGCAGTAGGACGCAGTAATTTGATGACTGCGTGTGATTCACAATAAGGTACCTCTAAATGCTCCAAGTGCACAAGATGAAAATAATCTTTCAATGCAGATTGATAGCTATGTCCCGATTAGAGACTGTAAGACACAGGTCTCAGTACTGGAACTTTATAGGGAGAAGATATGTCCTCCGTTAGCGTTGTTACAAGGTTGCAAACCACAGTCACTGCTGAACATAGAGAGTATAGGGATACTGGATCTCCCAAGGTTACACTGTTTTCACTATGTTTTTTTATGTTTTTTTGTATTACATAAAATAATCTTGCAGATTGATAGCTATGTCCCGATTAGAGACTGTAAGACACAGGTCTCAGTACTGGAACTTTATAGGGAGAAGATATGTCCTCCGTTAGCGTTGTTACAAGGTTGCAAAGCAAAGTCACTGCTGAACATAACATAAAATGATATTTGTCTGTCACTATAAGTCCAAAGACAAAGAAGAAGAGATCAAATTTTTGGTAATTTATTTATATCACAAATCACATTCAAAAATAAATATCTAAATATAAGCTTGTAATGAAATGATA
>WWET01001018.1:80005-91557 GCA_011038615.1 Limnodynastes dumerilii
TATATATAAACATATATATATAGTAACAAACTAGATACATAAGTGTAACTATAGCCAGCACTCTATAATGTAAACAAATGAGAGCACAACAGTATATAAACATATATATATAGTAACAAAATAGATACATAAGTGTAACTATAGCCAGCACTCTATAATGTAAACAAATGAGAGCACAACAGTATATGGAGATGATAAATGTAAAAACAGGTTTATTCCAGAATAGTCCACACAAAAAACACTCATGGGGGAAAAAAGGTAAATGGGTAAATGTGACGCTAAGGGATGCTTTAAAAAGAACAACAGCATCAAAAGAAAAACACCAAAAAAACAAAGTGAAAAAATAGCAAGAGTAGTCCCACAATAAGTCTGTGTAAAGTTCTCAAAAAAGATCACAATGGCAGGGTATAGGAATCCTGGAGTAAAATAAATGGACCTGGAGGGATAACAGAGCAGTCAACATAAATATTGGAAAAAAAAAAGATCCATACATGCGAAGCTTATGTGGTAAAGTCCCGACAGCTGTTTCAGTGCTGCACGCACCGTCCTCAAGGGAATCCAGAGCAGAGTGAGATTTACCGCAGCAAACAGCAGTACTGAACGGGATGAAATACTAGCGATAGCCAATAGGAGTGCGTGGATCATGCAGCTGTGTCGCGGCGGTGGGTGCATCATACTGTAAGTCAGCTGTCAGCTATATATGTAGTGTGTATGTATCTGTAACTTATAGGTAGTGGGTATGTATCTATAACTTTTAAGTAGTGTGTCTGCATTTGTAACTTTTAGGTAGTGTGTATGTGTCTGTAACTTTTGGGTAGTGGGTATGTATCTGTAACTTATAGGTAGTGTGTATGTGTTTGTAACTTTTAGGTAGTGTATATGTGTTTGTAACTTTTAGGTAGTGTGTATGTGTCTGTAACTTTTAAGTAGTGGGTACTGTATCTATCTGTAACTTTTAGGTAGTGGGTATGAATCTGTATGATATGCAAAATGGTACAGTGGTACTTGACCTGATTCCATAGTAGGTAACTGATTACGTGTCAAGTATTATCAGATGTATTTATTTATTTTTGCTCTCTTTGAATTTGGAGTTTTAACATTTTGGAGTCAGCTCAGCATTCTGAAGCAATTACTTTTTCAGGTTCTGACTTTATTATCCTACATTTTCTATTTTATACATTTTGGAAAATTGCTTAGATTTTATTTCTTATCTAAAATGTTTTATTCTATTTCTGTATCAATTTCAAAGCTTTTTTGTACTTAGACAAATTAGTCTCTTTCTATTTCCAGAGGTATTTAGAATGATCTCATTTGTGAAAAATCAATCCAGTCAATCAAGTTAAACACCATCTGAGATCTTTTATAGGTGACTGTAATCACTATGGGCTGGATCCAGACTTAAGAAAGTGCTTAAAATTAGTTACTCCTGGGCTAAACCATGTTGATTTCAGGGGAGTTATATTTCATCTGTTGCAAACAGTATTAGAGTTGAGAGGTGATGTTTCCTATCCCAAGTCTAAATAACAGTGGACCCCCGCATGTTCTACGAAGAACGCAGGGGTCTGTCCAAACGAGAGAGAGAGGGGAGTGCACACCCCCTGTCACTACCCTTTCTCGTGCGGGCTTTATGGCAGCTTATGCTGCCATAAGCCTGCCATAAAGTGCTTGTGTGGATCAGCGGTCTGTGTAAATATTGCATGGGAAGCACAGCCCATTTGTACGCAAATGGGACGTACGGAACTATAGTTCCGTATGATTTTTGCTACTCTAGGGTTACAATCGTAACCCTGGTGTAACATCTGGAGGGCGCATGCACCCTTCAGTCAAAACAGGCCACTTACGCAACTTGCATGTGTAAGTGACCTGTTAGTCACAAGTCTGGATCTGGATAAGTGTGATAGTAAAGCTGGTCAGTATCTGTGTGCAGTAAGCAATTCAAACTATATCCCTGCATGCAAAAACTACAATTAACTTGACTCCCCCTGCAATCAACATAGTTTAGCCCAGGAGTAACTAATTTCAAGCACTTACTTAAGTCTGGATCCAGCCCTATGTGACTACATGTTCTGGAATCCATGTTTTATTGCTCCCTTATAAAAGGTTTAATAATAGAAAACTCAAAATGCAGGGCCATCATAATGGTGGTGTGACTATTCGAACATTCTATTGCAATTCACATTTAGTACTATGGTGGGATTACCCAAACGTTACTGTAATACGTACCACGTAGTATTATAAAAATATTCTCTTATTCTCCTTTGAATAACCTGATTAAGGGGTATATTTACAAAGGGCGATTTGAAAAAATCGCCGGAAATCGCATGAGTTTTCTGTGAGAATGAAATCACCGTATTCACAAAAGGTTAACTCACGTGAGTTTAAGCCTCTGGAAAATCGTCATCCCTAAAATCGCGACTGTGATTTTTTCAATGTTAGACATACAACTCACAGTATTCACAAAGGTCGATTTCTCAAACTCACCGTGAAATCGCCATCAAATCGCCCTTGCCTACCTGCGAATTTGGTCCAAATCACCATGTTAAGTGCTTCCAGACTTATGTGTCCTATATAAGTCAGGCCTTAATCCAAAACAGATGTGCTTTTTTCTCAATTAAGATGGAGGGAGGTTTGAGCATTGTGCACAGTGCTCTGTTGAATGCTGGTGTAGTTGTCCTTGTGGCAGTTACACATAGGAGTGAGGAAGAGAGTGACCATCATCAGCCCCAGGTTTTGCGCACACGGCGCATCATACGCTATCCTCGTGTGTTTGATGTGCATATGGACCTGGACTTTCTGTCTGACCAGGAGGTTGTGCAGCTCTTTAAGCTGAACAGAGCTAACCTCCTGAGCATATATGAGCAGGTGAGAAAGGATTTGGACTCACCAGCAGCTAGGTGTCATGCATTATCTGGGATTCAAAAATTAATGGCTGTCCTCCACTTTCTTGGTACTGGCTCCTTCCAGGCTGTCACTGGGGGAGTTGTTGGGCTGTCACAGCAGAGTTTTTCCCGTCACTTATCTCAAGTGTTAAGTGCATTTAAAAACTTTGTGCCGACATTTATCTGCTTCCCCAGCCAGGAGTCACAATGGTGAGCTCAGAAGCAGGCATTCTATAGTATCTCAGGATTCCCCAATGTCCTGGGTGCTATAAATTGCACTCACATACCGCTGAGAGCACCTAAGCAGCGAGCTCATATTTATATGAACAGGCATTATTATCATTCCCTCAATGTTCAGGTGGTCAGTGATGCTAACATGAGAATTACGAGAGTGTTTGCTGGCTACCCTGGGTCATGCCATGACTCCTTTATCCTGAGGCAGTCATCCTTGTATACTAAATTTGAACTTGGTCTAATGCCTGAGGGATGGCTGCTGGGTGAGTGTTGTCTTTTTAGTTTTCTTCATGTCTAAATTTGTATTTAAACGTGCACTTATGATGTTTTTTTTTTCTTAATAGGGGACTCAGGATATGGGTGTCGACCCTGGCTGTTAACCCCACTACTAAATCCACAAACTCCTGGGCAACACAATTATAATGCGGCACACATTGCTACTAGAGGAGTGATAGAACGCACCTTTGGCCTCCTAAAAACTGGGTTTAGGTGCCTTGATAAATCAGGTGGTGTGCTGCTTTATTCTCCTGCCAAGGTTGCAGAGATTGTGCTTGTATGTTGTCTCCTGCATAATGTCAGAAAGCTCCTGACATTAATGCGGTTAAAGACACCCTGCAAGATGCCCCTTTACCATCGGGAGATGTGTTTTCTACTGTGGGGGGAAAGCAGAATAGGGAAAGCTTAATTCAGCATAGCTTTTCATGTAAGTACATAGGCAAATGTAAAATCGTTATATATGGTGTAGAAAGGTGTATTAGAATCAATATATACACAAATTTCTTTGTAACCATTACAAATTTTATTTTTTAAACTATATTCTGTAATAGCATTTGCTTTAGCAAGTAAATGTAGGAGAAAGCATCCTTTTTTATCCTTTTTGGAAAAAGAATGAACAATAACATATGCTACATATGCTACCAGTAACTACCATAAAAAAATTTAACAAAGGCAGTAAGCAACTATCTGATTAAATAGAATCATTTTCTTTTCCTCAAGGAATGTCTTTACGGTGTGCTGGAGGTGTGGCGCCCTAGGCTACCCCTTGTGCGTGGTCCACGGCGTCTTGGGGTACTTGTGGCTGTGTTTACAGGTGTCGTCTCAATACTCGTCTCAGCGGAAGTCGATGATGCAGATGGTAAGTCATGTTGTTGTTGTTGGTTGTGTGTGACTTGTTCTGCTATCTGGTGCCTTAACAGCATGTTTGACTCACGGCGTAATGAATTATTCTCTTGCAGAGAACTTGCCACCTGCATCATGATAATATTGAGCTGCTCAATAGCAGACCCCACCCGCATAGACCCCTGTTGATTAACAGTGATCCCCTTTCTCACTGAAGATAGAACACGCCGTAATGTTGTGTGCATTGAATTGTGGGTGACGGTTTGTACCTCCTCAATGCGCCTCATACTTGCACCGATATCAGCCAGAATTTGCTGATGGATTGTAGAGGGATTGGCTGGGGCAGCATCCACTTGTGCTGATGTTGCTGGTGGCGGCGGGGATGGTGATGGTGTTGTTAGTGGCTGTGTTGGTGAGAATACAGGCTCCAGATCCATGTTCAACGGGCTTAGGATAACATCTGTCTCCTCAGGGTCAACATCCTGGTGAAGCACCATTGACAAAGATTCCATGGAACCTGTTAAAAAAAAAACCAAGGTAAGTATTTTTTTTTTTTAAACATTTTTCACTCAGTCTAATTTTTGGAACATTACTTTGTTTTTGTATCATGGTCAGTGGCATTCATTGAGATTTATATTTTGGAATACAAAAACTTTTTTTTTTTTTTTTCAATAAAAAATTATGGTTAACATTTCTGTTTTTTTCCGCTTAGGAATCAAAGTCAGCATTAGACAACAAAGCTATGAGAAATGAGAAACTTGACCAACACTGACCTTGAGCCAAATCAGGAGGTGTGGCCAACGGGGGATGCTCCATGGTTTCTGCTGCAGTTTCCTCCTGATGTGGAGGCCCAGCAACAACAAAAAAGGTACATAATAAATTAGGACAATCAGCATCTTTAAATATTCATACTATTCAGATTTTGCTTTAAAAAAGTGATTACCTGCGCCTTCAGGAGCATCAGTATCTTGGACATTAACACCCTCTATCATTTCGGTGGCAATTATAGATTTCACCAGCTCCTTGTAGGGGTGATATAGTATAGCTTTTCTGGGTCCGCCCCCAGTTCTACGTCTTTCCTTGTTCTCTAATGCCATTTTATTTTTGACAAGGATTTTAATGTCAGAGAAATGTCACCTGACATTTTGTTCACTTCTCTTGTAGGCCCCGACTGCGTTGACCGCATTAATTGCTTCCTGCCACAAGTTTGCATGCAAAAGATGTATTGGCAGCATCCTCCCCCAGAAGCTCTGAATAATTGGGAACAACAGACTCCACCAGGGCAATGTTTTCTGAATGGGAAAACCTGATGTTGCGACCACTTTTGGTCTTTGCAGGCGGAACAGCAGCATCAGGCACAGAGGCTGGAGCTTGTGAGGTTCCTGGGTTTGACATGCTACAAAAACAAACAGATCCAAAAATTACTCTCAGGGCCCGATTCAATTAGCTAAAAATCGTTCACCGGCGTATTTTTAACGCAATTTTTTTTAAAATTACGGGCGATATTTTTTTTCCTATTCAATTGTTTTTTTGCGTTAAAAATACACCGTTTTTTTTAACAATATCGTTAATTAAAAATCCGCCCCTATGAGAGGTGCGGATTTTTAATGCTGCCCTATCTTGTGCCCCAACAGGGCATGCTGATGCTTGTAGAACTACAAGCATCAGCATACCCATGGATGCCAGGGCATGCAGTAGCATGCCCTGCCAGCCAGGGACCACTGTGCAGGTGCCTATGTAAAAAAAACGTGAGAACGTTATTTCAGACACTGGACAATAACCTGTCATTAGTGCCGGGTACTTCCTGCTAGCAGGAGGTGATTTGTGACGTTCAAAGAAGGTTTTTTTTTCTCCGTTAAATTTTTTACCACTGGCTGCTGTTTTAGCGCAGCGGTAAAAAAAATAATTGAATCAGCAAATTTTTAACGTTCAATTGCCGGCGAAGGCATCGTATTTTTTCGACGCAATCTTTTTTAAAATATCGCCGGCAATTAAATCGAGCCCATTGACTTCAGTTTTTTCCTCAGATTCAAGAGATTGTATTGCTCAAGATCATATTATATTTTTGAACATATAATATATAGTACTAGTATAGCACAGTATGATGTAGAGTTTAGTAACACTGTAAACCTGTGTGTAGGGTTAGAGCCAGTTCTAGGTCAAATAGAGACCATTATGTTAAATACAATATATATCCAGAATGTTTACAGACAATGGGCTGGATCCAGACTTAAGTAAGTGCTTGAAATTAGTTACTCCTGGGCTAAACCATGTTGATTGCAGGGGGAGTCAAGTTAATTGTATTCTTTGCATGCAGGGGTATATCTTTGAATTGCTTACTGCACACAGATACTGACCAGCTTTAAGGACACCTAGTAGTAGTGTAGTGACTGCATGCATGTCAGCTCCTTGGCTGGATAGTTATAAATGATGCAGTCTGTCACAGGGAGATTAGAGTTTAGCAGTGTGAGTAATACAGAATTACTCACAAAAATCTAAGTGTCTAAGAAGTACAGTCCAGCACCATGACTAGACCCTGGAGGATACGCTCTGGTGATCTGTTACTGATTCCACCATTAAGGTATCAGCATTGGGACCTGTGGCAGCATTCAGCTCAGTGCCCACCAGCAGATGGCGCCCTAAGCAGCTGCCCTGTCTGACTGGGTCTCCAGCTGCTCTCTGTAGAGTAGGACACTTAGCTTGGCTTATTGCACACAACAGCTTCAATTTGCAACCTGTTTTTCCTGTTACACTCAAACTCTAGATCAGCCCCTTTACGAAATATTTACTATTGACCTGCGCTTTGTATGTTAAATCAAATATACTCTATAGGCCTGACCACACTGAGAAGTGTGACCAATAGCACAGCATATCTCTGCGTACATCTGAGCAGCTGGTGCCCAGAGCAGAAGCACATGTGAAGGCGGTGCTTTAAACTTGAATACAACTCAATGCTATGACTGCCTGCATTTGAAGGGAGCGCAATCCAGACCTGAACATTTTCATTGTACATAACATTACCCTTTTATATAGATGACTGAGTAATCAAACGTGTCAGTCTCCAGTCCCAAAATATCATGGCACCCCTGAACCACACACCTGCGGAACCCCTGCTCCCCCATACCCCTGTTTTGCCCACAGGAAACCTTGTTCTAAGGGGCCCATGTGCAATGCAAATCCTGCACCCATTATAGATACGCCAATGAGTCAGGGACATCCAAAACTGGAGCAACACTTTATCTGCCGCAGTGCTAACTAACATTAGTCATTTTTTAACACCTCTTGCTATAATCTGCTGGATCTGGATTTTATATATATTATATAAATGGACAGCTCATAGAAAAAGCTCAAATGAACCAATAAGTTCATACAGGTCCAGACTGTAGTAATCCATAAAAAGCAAATTAAGAACAGAGACTGAGCCAGAACATTGTCTTCCATTTTTTTTTATTTATTTATGCATATGTCATTATGCTTGGTTTATAAGGCTTTGCCATATTGTTTTGCCACAGTATCCAAATTACTGCTAGTTTATTATCATATTCTTCAGGCTGTGTGGACCAATAACAATATTCATGTTTGTGAGTATGCCTGAGCTACAGCTTATTATAAGTAACTGGATACAGGAGTGTGATACCCCAGTATGCAGGCTGGGATGTTACCTTGCAAAGTAGGCACGCGGAGGACTTTTGGTTGGTGCGGGTGGTTGCCTAGTAACCATCAGCTGGGGAAGAGACGTGAGCCACAGCGCGTGAAGCTACCCGGGCCCTAGCTCGAGACTGTCTGGAAGGTTCCCTAGCACGAGGGTAGGTGGAAAAATAGTGACAGTTAGGACAGTTGGTGAAGCAGTTGGTAGCTGAGGGGAGAAGAGGAAGGTTATGGTGGCTGATAGAGCTAGTGAGTGATTAAGAAAAGGTCGCTGTAGTAGAGAGAGAGAGAGAGTTAGTTAGATGTGAAAGAGGTGTCGGAGGCTCGCAGCTGTGTGAATTAACAGAAGGAACAGTCGGAGGGCGAAGTCAAAGAAAGGAACACATGCAGAGAGGAGTCGGATGGAACCGGAGGGTCGGAGACTGAGAACTGATCAGCGCAGACCTACCGGATATCAGGTGTGACCGTTCTAGAAGGAGAAGCAGTGCTAAAGTGTACAGTGCCTTCATAGCGGTATATAAAGTGACCTGTGCTCATATTAGCAGCGCTAAAGTATATAGTGCCTTCATAGCGATATATAAAGTGACTTGTGCTGATATTAGCAGCGCTAAAGTATACAGTGCCTTCATAGCGATATATAAAGAGACTTGTGCTGATATTAGCAGCGCTAAAGTGTACAGTGCCTTCATAGCAGCTTACAAAGTGACTTGTTCCGATAATAGCAACGTTACAGTGTACAGTTCCTTCAGAGCAGCGTATAAAGTGAATTGTGCTGATATTAGCAGCTATAAAGTGTAAAGTGCCTTCATAGCAATATATAAAGTGACTTGTGCCGATATTAGCAGTGTTAAGGTGCATAGTGCCTTCATAGCAGCGTACAAAGTGACTTGTTCCGATAATAGCAACGTTACAGTGTACAGTTCCTTCAGAGCAGCGTATAAAGTGAATTGTGCTGATATTAGCAGCTATAAAGTGTAAAGTGCCTTCATAGCCAACAAGTGCTCAGTGTCCTCTTCTAGCTGCATTTAAAGTGACTAGTACTAAAGTTGAAGTGCTAAAACAGAGACTTGAGCTTCCTTAGGAGAGCCACTACCGCAAGAAGTGAAACATTGTTTCTGTATGGTGGACTATGGCCTGCAAGCAGTGACTAACGCAAGAAGTAAAACATTGTAACAGTTCGTTTGTAACATAATGTATTTTGTTGGTTATTTCATGCTTGAGTGTGTAATTGCGATATATAAATGTACCATGTTGTCATAGGGAAAATTGTTACTAATTTGGGTCTTTTCTAATTTCTCTTAGAGATAGGTGTTGGTATTATTGAATTCAATAATAGACTTGAAAGATAAAAGTATATTTTATTTACATAGGATATTTAGCTTATGGTATAACTGGTTAGTAAAGTTGCATGGTAAAGTAATTTATTATTATCTTTCCGCCACTGTATTTACATGTTTAATGGTATCTTTAATTGGACAGAAAAGCAAGAGAAAGAAACGATTGCTATATTCATGCAGAAAAGTAAAAAATAATTTTACATTGTTTTACATTGTTGTCTGCCTCTTTCTCTATCAGTTTAATCGCCAGTGTCTACTAGGGGTATTTTAGATACCTTTTCCTTAGAAATTTTATAATAATCTGATGCCGAGGTAAAGCTTACATCATCATATAAATTGTAGTTTAGTTAGTGACCACCGTTCGCATCTATTTACAACTTTACCGCAAATACAACAGCAGTTGAGTGGATTCGCATTTGGGTATTCCTGGTTTAGCTCAGACAGAGGTGGGTTGGCCATACAATTGCATTGGTAACGCGAGGTTTAGTATAAGCTCTGGGGTTGTGCATCAAACGGACCGTCACAGGAGGTTATGTCATATCTTGGAGGAAGCCTCAGACATAGGTTCAAATGTGTGTTTATGTCGCTACAAGCATATATAGAGATCTTTGTGTTTAAAACTCCCTATGCTATAGCTTTAACACCACACACAGTCTGAGTCCTCACTGGCAGCATTGCGCATCACAGAATCTCTTTAGGAAATCGCCTGGCTGAGTTTACTGCACACAATCCCACCATCAGGTAGGGGGGCAACAGCCGTGGCACAGCGGATGGGGACCAGCCGATACTTAACCTAGCTCTGTAGCAGCAGGTGTCGACAGTATCCTGCCATCAATATTTTGCTGCTATATAGCTGTATATTAGTGGGCCAATGCGCAGGGAAAGACTTCCATTGCATTGACCCGCTGTTAATATAGGTCTGCTGGACCCGGCCCCTATGTGACGTCAATGGGGACATCACATGAGGGATGGGGGTGCCATAGATATGTGCTGTTGTTGGTTGCGGTCTTGCTCGTGTGTAGTACAAAGGAATTTGACATCGGTTCTGGATGTGGTAGAAATGTTCCCTGAGCATGGTTTAGTATCATCAAACTAGGCACAAAATATTGCTGTAGAAACCTTAAATGACTGTGCTGTTTTCTTTTTCTCATGCTACTTAAAACTGATTGCTTCTATTATTGCTCATATTGCTTAAGTGGTTTGCATTATTATTGTGCTATTATGACTTTTTGAATATCAGGGTAAACTATTATAATATGGTTGTAATCAGCAGTTCTAAAGACTACTTTTAATCTCAACGTTCACTGAAAAAATAAATGGAATATTTCAGTTATATGCTAACTCATGAGTATTTGCAATTCTGTGATCCAATTACTGTTTATATAAATGTTCTCCACATTAAAGAAGTTACAATATTTTTTTCACTTAAATTGTGTCGCTATTATCTTTGTTAAATTCTATTGCGTGCTAATCCTTATTTCTGTATCATTTCCCCTGACGAGTTTAATGTGGGATCTATCTAAACAACAAAATTTCCATCTTTACTGATGACATTTTTATCTATGGTGGAAAGTTTTTCAACACAATTCAGTGGTGGTCTATAATATTTTATGTAGAGATGTATTTTATTACTCAGCCTTATTACACACAAGTCTTCCCTTTGGTTTTTGGTTTTTTTCTCCTTCTCTCCTTTCCATGACCCTAATTAGTTAAATTTAATCCTCACATAACACAAGAAGGACTAAAACATTGTAGTAAAAAAAACAGTTTTCTACCGATACAGTGACAGGTCCAGTGCGACTGGACATATCTTTTTTACAGATTGTGCATTCGAAAATTATTTCAAAACTGTGCTCCAGTTCACATTTAGATATCTTAAACTCAAAGGGCCTAATCCCAAGGTTAGCGCAAATATGCACACAGGGCACGTGCTCCATTTACAGGTAGTAGTACTCTGGATCCACAAGAGCTTGTAAAGTGCACACAATGGGACCTCTCAGGGCTGCCATCAGAAAATGTGAGGCCTGGAGCATAGCTGCGGGCCCCCGCCCCTTATGTGATGTCATTGGTAACGTCATACATTAACAAAGGCCCAGTGCGTATGAAAGCTCATCCCTGCATATTTGCCTGTACTTAGTGGGCTCCCATCAGCTTCGAGCCCAGGACAGTTGTCCCAGCTGTCCCCCCCGATGGTGGCTTTCTGGATGGGATGTAATGTTCAGGACTGTCGTAAGGGCACAAAGCACATTAATTAACCTTGCCTGCAGTTCAACATGGTTAGGCTTAGGTCTACACATGAACTTGTATCCCAAGCTCAGGATCAGCCCTAAGAAGA
>WWET01001018.1:95685-106795 GCA_011038615.1 Limnodynastes dumerilii
TTTCAGTGTCTTTACTTACCTGTTATTAAACTAGTAGCACTAGATGTTCTTTTTTTTATTCTGGGAACAATTAGATTAATATAAAGAGTGGAGGTGCAGAGGAATCCTTTTGGAGAGTGGAATATTGGAGACTGAAAACAGATAGAAGAGAGAAAACAAGCAGCTTCATATTCCGGAAGATAAAGAGATGGGCTATACGCATTCTAACAAGAGAAAAAAAGGGTGAGTGAATTTTCACTTGTTACTTGTTCTCTTTAGAAAATTGGTTGCACTTTATAGTTTCTCCCCTCATTATTGAAACACCGGGATGGATATTGGGGTCTTTTGGAGCTCCTGGAGGGTCGGACAGAGTGGACCATAGATGTCGGTGTCGGTGAGGTGTACTGAAGAAAGGGACGAAAGATCTATGTAATATTAAAGATTACAAATCAAGAGCGACAAAGTGTGAGTAGTTGGTGAAAAGGTTTTTTACACGGAAGGGTGAATACAGTCTACACAAGGTGTCTTTCTGCTCTTATTCCTGAGGACGTAAGGAGTAGAAGTAAATTTAATATTAACAAATTATTGGAGATGGAAGAATGAAGGAATAGCGGTGAAGGAGACTATTGATTATCATAGAGTCTGGAGAGAAAGGAGGGGCAGAATAAATACCTTCCTGGAAAATCGGATTGGGAGAAAAAATCGAGACCATAAGTAATCCGGTGAACAGACTTATTGACATTGGAATGATTAATTGTGAATAAGAAAGAAGGACATTGATTGAAAAAATCTTGTAAAGTGCAAAGGACATATTGAGACAGTATTGTGAAGTGTTTATAGATCATATTAGGGGGCACCAGGAGATAACTTGGGTACATCTGTTATATAAGAGAAGATCAGGTCTTCCATTGACATGTAGTAGTCTATGAGTTGGAACCATTCTAAGATGGATGGTGGCTGGTCAGACTTCCAATGTCTCGGAATCAAAGATTATGCAGCATTGTTAAGGTGTTCAAGATGAGGCCTTACCAATGATTTTTATAGTGGCAAAATTACACAGTCTTCCCTTGCATCTATGCCCCTTTTTATGTATGCTAATACTTTATTGGCTCTTGCAGCTGTTGCTTGACATTGAGAACTATTGCTAAGTCTATTGTCCACGAGCACTTCCAAATTTACCCCATTTAATATAATTGACATTTTTATAATATTGATCCTCAGGCCTGTGGTTTGCTTTAAGTCATTTTAAGTTTGTACTGTATGTGCACAGTACAGTGACTTCACTCCCTTATGACAGGGTTGGCCTAGTCACCACAAGTACTTAAGATTCAGAATGCAGATCGCAAAGTAAGGGCTTGGATAAGCCAGGGGCGCCATCAGGAGGTGACAGCCGGGCCTCATTCTACCGCCGATCCTGGATGCTCATAACTGCTCAGTAGCAGGCCAATGCGCAAGGAAAGCGCTTCCCTGCACACTGGCACACTGTTAAAGCAGCACCAATGACTTCACATGGGGGCGGGCTCCACGGCTATGTCCCAGGGGCATTTTCTGACGGTGGCCCTGGGCTAAGCCTTTATGTATTATCCAACATTCCATACATTAGCCTTCCACATGCATACACCTAAGATAGGGTTCTGCATGTAAAAGACCCATGTGTGCAAGAGGAATGCAGGAGATGTGTACTCCCCTCACACATATGGAATGTAGGATTGCAGATTCCATATGTTAGCCACTGTAGCCAAGTCTAGCTGATGGAATCTGTTCTTATTTGTGAATCAGGCCCATAGTTATTTTCTGACCTAGAAACATGAACCAATGTAAAACAGGAAACTATCTTATTTGTCACAGAATAATAATTCCTTTGTTACTCCATGACATGTTTAACAGCAAGGATGTTCTAATGTCTTAGGGCCTGATCCTGAATAACGCCCGCCGTCGCTCGGACGGCGGGCGTAAGTGTAAGATCGGCTTTGCAGCCGATCTGCGCATGCACCGGGCAGATGTTACCCGGCGTTGCTACGGCAAGATGTTACCTGGCTACGGCAACGCCCGATCCTGGATCGGGCGTCCATAGCAGCGCCGTAGGGACGCTGGAGGGGACGTCCCCCAGCGTCCCTACGTACAGGTTAGTGTAGGTGGGCGAGGGGAACTAGTTAAATGAGGGTAGGAGGGCTGGCTAGGCGGCCATACACTCCTGTGCTGTGTAAGCACAGCGCATCGGTGTACCTCTGGATCAGGCCCCTAGTCCCATTATTAATGAGCATATTTCAGTGTGCTCTTGCTAGACCGCCATAGTTTTCTGTTCAGAGAAGAATTCTAAACCACAATGGCGCCTCTTCTAAAAACTCTTTGTTGTATCCACAAAAATATATTTTAGAAAAAGGTGACATAAGGTTTTGGTCACTTGGGGCCAGATCTACGTCCGCTAGCGTATTTACGCTAGCCGGAGACGTAAAAACGCTATTTTGTATGTACTGTGCATGCGCGCGGCAGATGTTACGAGACATAACTCTGAAGTGCGTACCAGCCTAGTATCAACAGCGTAACTATGGACGAAGGAGCGTGCCAGTCATACGACATCCATAATTACACTTCGGAGGCGGGGTGAGTCATTTAAATCGTACAGTATGGGCGGGCTTAGGCACGTGCTTAAGAACGTGCAGCCGTTACGGCCGACAGTAGTTACGTTTTTAAAAGTTAAGGTAGGGTTTGGAAAGCGTAAAACGGCCAAAGTACGTACAAGCGAGGGCAGTACCTAGGCGAGTGCGTAGTAATTACAATAGCTGAAATACGCTACGCGTTGAAACGTAAATGGTTCCTCTGGAGCAATATTTATATAAGAGTAACAGCCCCAACAATTTATAAAATACTTGTGTATTTATGTTTTAGATATACTATGAAATAAATTAGACAATAGTTATTATTTTTAGGGAAGATATCTATAGTCTTCAATAAGTAGTTTTACATGAAATTTCATGTAACATTTGAAAAGTGTTCAGGCTGTTCCTGTTACTTCCATTTCCACCCACTGGCATTCATTTTTTGCTGAATGTCAGGGTAATATATGTCTCTGCACTTTCTCTTTGTGGCACTAATTAATTGTTCTCTGCATAGCTCCATGCTTGATTCAACCTTTTAAATTTTGCAAATGCCTCCACGTAAAAATATCATCATTATCTTTCATTTTTCATTTTTACCATTTACATTATTTTAGAATTTGTTTTTTACACCTTCTATGGAAGCTGCTGTGATTTAGTTACCCGCTTCTTTTTTCTGGTTTATGGGCCTTAAAAATCATAAAAGTGCATCTATAGTGATTAATCAGTAATTGAATTGTATTACTTATATTTTTTTATAAAACACTTTACGATTTTTTTAATTTTAACAATCATTATAACAAGACTGGGTGGTAAAAGACAGACTGGATAGGTACCAGGGTCCTGCCTGCATGTTTTCACTCTATAGGACATTGGGGATCATTACATAAGGGCAAGTGCTATACAGTATATCACAAAATGGAAAGGCCAATAGTAAAAGTGTCTAGTGCTCTGTATGATTAAGTCAACAGGACTGAGGGTAATTCCAGAGAGTGGGTGGGATATACTGTATCTTGAGATGAATGAGAATATTGGGCCTGATCCAGAGCTACGACCGCAATCGCCCGCGAGCGTAGCGAACGTACGCCCGGGCGTAAAAACTTTCACGCCCATAACACTCCCATTGATTGTAACTGCTTACGGCGGCTGAACCCTACCCTAAGATTTTCCAGCGTACGTGCGAATTTTCGTACCGATACGCTGGTCGTACTGGGCTTAGCACGCCCATACTGTACAATTTAAATGGCTATCCCCGCCTCTGTGTAGTAACTCGAGCGTCCAGACTATCGTCGTAAAAAACGCACGCCCCTTGAGCGAAAAATACGCTGAACATTCGCTCGCTGTACGCTCATGTCCTTCGGTCGACCGGAAGTTGTCATACTGCACATGCGTAGTGCATTTTTTTTCACGAATTTTCGCTTGCGATGGGCGTACGCTCGCTTGCGGTTGTAGCTCTGGATCAGGCCCTATGAATGTAGGTGTAGTCTTGTTGATGGCTTTGTAGGTTAAAAGGATTTTGTACTTGTTTCTGTAAAATACAGGCAACCAGTGTAAAGATTGAAAAAGACAAAGGAAATGCACTGCCCTGACGTACGGATCTCCAGGTGGGGAGAACTAACCGTAACATCTAGCGCGTGCATGAGTGCTCCCAGAAACACAGCCTAATTCCACTACAGCCTGCGGGAATCGGCTGCTGCATGGAGATTGGGATCAGGCCCTACAAGAGCATTTTGCAAGGAAAATAAGTCTAGCTGCTGCATGTAATATAGACTGTAGGGATGGAATTTAATATTGTGGGAGTCCAGTAAGGAGACAATGGAGGAGATGATTAATGCATGAAGGAGAGTTTTTGAAGTGTATGGTGTGAGATATTTGCATATTCTGTAAATGTATTTTTAGAGGTATGTAGCAGTGTTTAGAAATAGAATGTATAGGGGAAACAGAAGACAGTTCTAAGTCAAAGGTAACACCTTAGCATTGATCTTTAAGAGTAGGGATTATTTCAGTGTTGTCAACAGAAATAGTGATAGCTTTTATGGGTAGCTTTTATGGGTAGTAGTGGGTAGCTATTATTAACAGTATATTATTAGTTCAGTTTTTGATAGATTGAGTTTGAGACATTTTAGGGTTTTTTAGAGTGGTGGGAAATAGGTGATGTGTTTAAGGTTGGTTGGATTTCTATAGAGTTCTGAATACACGATGTGATGAGGACCTGAATTTGGAGATCATCAGCTACAGAAGTGATGTAGGGGATGTTATTGTGATGACGTTATGATGAAATGTGTAGAGAAGAGTTGGGCCAATATAATTGATGTTATGAGAGATGTGATGTAGGGAGGGAGAGTAAGGGATATTATTATGTAAAAAGAAATGCAGTGCAAGCAGGGGAGAAGCGAGGGTGGAACCGATGGAGCTTGTGCTAAAGGCACTGGAAGACCATAGGGGCACCATGGAGCACAGTCAAGTGCCATCTCTAGATCTCTAATATACTAGTCTTACATGTGGGGTAATATTAGAAGTCTGGAATGGCACACTATATAATGTACAAGTGGGGAATATCATGGGTCTGGGAATGACACATTATAATATATGTGGGGTATATTAAGGATCTTGGAATGGTATACTATAACTGTGTATAGTGTGCCATTCCCAAAACATAATATAAACCACAAATTATAGTATGTGTCATTACCAGACCCATAATATTCCCATGTGCTTTATATAGTGTGCCATGACCATGTGAGGGAGACAGGAATGGAGATGTGTAATGGAGGGGAGAGAGGTGTATAATGTAATGGGAACAGGGAGGAAAATGTGTAAATGTAAGGGGTGCAAGGTGAATCTTGTGTATGGAGGGGGTGCAGGGAGGGGGAAGTATATTGGAGAGGGGGCACAAGAAGGCAGGTATGTTATTAGGTGGGAGAGACTGAAAGGCTGCTGTGTAACAGAGGATGGGAATTATGTCTTGGGGGGTGGGAGGAGATGTATAATGGCAGCTAGCTTCATTTAATCCACAGAGTTTCAGACTCTGACTCAAGATTCAACGTGAGACATGAAAAAAACATCCCAACAATGGGGCAGATCCAGAACAGCGCTTCTGTGTGAATTTCCGCGTGGCAGACACGTAACATCGCGCTACGTAACGTAAATGTAAGCATATGGGTCATTTACGTATTTGCTGCGTAAATTCGTATGTGTGGGCGTGCCAATTTTATGTGTGGCAAAACTACGTCTAAAATACGCAATGTAGGCGGAGGTTTTCATTTAAAGTGTACAGTATGGGCGTGCTTAGCTGCGTAAGTCTGTGTTGCCCATCCGTACGTGTGCGGACGACAACGGTTACACGGCCAAAAGTTAAGGTAGGGTTTGGAAAACTGAACTCGGTCAAAATACTTACATTCAAGGGGTGTGCCAAGGGGAGTGTATAGAAGGTACACACGCGTAAATACACTACGCTAGTAAACAGATGCAAGCGGAATTCTGGATCTACCCCAATAAATATTCATTTAAGTAAATACAACACTTCCTTTAGCCAGCAAATGTTAGGGAACATGTTCAGTTACCTCCCTGGCCCACTACACTACAGGAGGACGGAGTTGGAGGGGGTGCCGTAGCATTCCCTTGCTCCTGGTGCCATTAATCCATGCTACACCTCTGTGTGCTAGGATAGGATAAACAAAAGTATAGTAAACATTGTCATATAGAAAAGTGTATGTAGGTGAAATGCATTTAAAATAATAAATACTTAGAAGTTGTCATTGTGTGGTTGTAGAAGCTAGAAGAAAAAGAAGGATTCAAATTAAGACATAATTAATAATCATGGATTTAAAAGCAAAATGATGTAGTTCAAGGTGTGTATATACTCAGAAGCAGTCACTAAAAACATGAAGCAGAAGGATAAGCAGATGCTGGAGGTGGAGAGTCACATACTTTAGAGGAGTCTGATGAAGAAGTTGTCCTTTAGAAGCAGAGATGGGCGATATGGTTATATTTCCCTCTGTTTTCATCTTGATGAATTCCTGTGTATCTACAAATTCCTATAGAATTTTCATACCACTTGAACTGCCCAATGTTTTATTTTAGCAGCCCATGTGTTCAGTTACACTTACTTTAAATTTGTGATGATGTAATTAATGTTTCCATCTTGTTACCATAAACAAAAAAACATGTAATAAGATTACATTGTCAGTGCTAAACCAAAAAGTTGTGGTAGATACATATACATTTTTACTGGAGATGTCATAGTGCCAACAGTTCTTGTTGCATTGTGAGTCTTGGTCACGACGTTATCACTGTTTGGTGCTATGACCTAGATACACTATTCAAAAATTATTCTCTTACTAAAAGACATTCTACATTATCTAAGTATTCTGGGGGGACTAAATGTGCCATGATTAGATATCTTTCTATAGCAAGTAAATTGTGGACAGATTTAAGTGTTATTTTTGCATAATATTAGTATATAGAGAATGTGTAGTATTTCCTAAATTCCACTTAAAAGAAAATCAATAAAGAAATGAAAATTGATAGACCCATTGATTCCTATACCAATGGTTTCATAAGTAAATTAGGATAGTGTGACACATAGATGCCTAAAACTGTTCTAAAAAATAGTAAAATGAAAGTAATTTTGTTCTCAACGAAAGAAGAAAAAATATATCCATAAAAGAACAAATAAATGTATTTACAGAGATCAAAACAAATCAGTTGGTAAGTTGTAAACAGCATATAATAGTCAGTATTAACTATTAGTTTCATAAACTGCTCTATAAGCCATGAAATATATTATGCTGTTGATGATGATAGTGAAGATAATGCTTGTCAGACACATGCTATAGATAATTGCAAAATAACTATGCACAGCTGTGTATTGTCTTCCCATGTACTTAGAGGTGTTTACAAATTGTTAGATCCAGACTTGCAATTTGTCCCTAACTTACACGGATTTCAATTGGATTGTAGTGATTTTTTTGTACTGTGCATGTACACATTCATACTAACCCATCAGAATGACACCTCCGACTGAGGGGCTGGGTTTAGGTCAATTTACAGTATAGGTGTTTCTTCTCTCTGTGTTTCCATAGAAACGTCAGAGAATGTAGGCATTTTTTTATTAAAAAACTTAAGGGAGACCCTGATGGTTGGGAGTTTATTTGTGCAACTGGGAGTGAATAATTTTAAATAGGGCAAAATAATGGTTCAAGTAGTTAGCACTTCTGCCTCACGTTGCTTAGCTCATGAGTTTGATTCCCAAACAAGGCCTTATCTAGAGTAGAGTTTGTATGTTCTACCCATGTGTATGTTGCTTTCCTCTGGACGTGTCGGTTTCCTCCCACACTACAAAAACATGCTAGTAGGTAAAGTGGCTGATGACTTAAATAAACCCTAGTCTTTGTTTGTCTGTCTGTTGATTGAATTTAACGGCCATGTATTGATGAATAAAAAATATTTAAACAAATTGTAATATTTAAAAACCTGTTAATAAATTATTTGAATAAAGAAAATAAATAAAAAATAGAGGTCTCTATTCAGCCCTTGGAGGATGTAAAGCTAACTTTATTACAACTGCATTTCATAGTTATAGTTACATTGATCACTGTGTGCAGAATTCTGTAAATGTGGCTAAGAAGTTGTTATTTTAGGCATAAGGACACATCTGAGAAGGTGTTAGGATTTACTGACAGCATCATTGGTTTCAACAAAAATGTTTTCAAGAATCAATACCAACAGAAATCTTTATTTTGTTGTAGAGATCAAAGTGCCCATAGCACATGTATTAAAAAGCATAAAGAGAAATATTTATTTTTCACAACTTGTTCTTTCTCTATATAACACACATATATGTTACAATTTCAATAAAAATAAATATATTTAATTGGAAAAGCATAGTCTCTTTCAGTCTTTTGTTTGATTTATGTAAACTGCTCCCAAGAGGGTTGTAATACATCAGTGGATAATGCTTCACTTAGTTGAGAAATCCATGTTTTCCTTTAGCTTTAGCTAAGCCCACATGTTGATGTCCTCATTAAGTCTAAACACTGAAACCAGAAAAAATAATAAAAATTAGAAAATAAATGCAGCCTGTAACAAGTATTAGCATCTTAATTAAATTAGCAAGTGGCAGCCTTCATATAACAAAATATTATAAAACATAAATTAAAAAGTAATTGATCTTCTCTAGCATATCTCTACGGGTGGTCTAGGAGATACTTGTCCTGTATACATGTGTTACAGAATATATGAATATATGATCTGAGCTTGATTACTACTTTGCATATGAGCTTTTCTATAACTCTCTAAAACTATCTGAGAGAGAGGGGGAGAGAGAGAGTGAGAGGGGGAGAAAGAGAGAGAGAGGGGGGGAGGGGAGAGAGAACGAGAGAGAGAGAGTTTTGAAAGAGACCACAATAACCCAATAAAAAAACAAATATTTACTGACAAGACAATAGATAATTAGCCCCACTATTTTTAGGATGATGAAAGAAATTAAATATTTCACATTATCTACAAATACTTTTAATCAAACAAATGTGTCATCCACATTGTTTTAGTGATTCTTTCAAAGTTTATATTGCAAGTAAACTGTTCTTAAAGAGCATTTACATGTAATAAAATAACCCGTGTTAATACTCAGTCAATAATCTATGCGAAACAAAAATGAATGGCGGCTAAAGCTATTGTGAAATATTGTAATAGAAAGTGATATGTTCTGTATTGTAATATATAATATGAACTGTATTGTTAACATTTATTTACTGTACCCTCTGCCTACGTCTTCATTTTAGCCTATTTAAGAAGTATGGGACCTGTTCATTAAAAATTCTTACAAGCATTGTGACATCTCAAAGAAACCTCTAGACCTATTTATTATAATTCTATGTAAAATGGATAATACCTAATAAATGAACCT
This sequence comes from Limnodynastes dumerilii, assembly GCA_011038615.1. Lineage (NCBI taxonomy): Eukaryota > Metazoa > Chordata > Amphibia > Anura > Limnodynastidae > Limnodynastes > Limnodynastes dumerilii. The sequence goes on from WWET01001018.1 coordinate 105,172, forward strand.
TATGTTTTATTGTATAACTATATAAAAGGTAACATTGAGAAGAGATATACTTATGTACAGGAAGCTTTATTAACAGGATATTCTCTGGATGGAGACCTTGGTGGAATAACAAGATGTTCCTTGTCTTGCTAACAGGACAAGACAGACAGATGTCCAGGATTCTTAATCTACTAAAGCCTGTAGAAGAGAACCAAGAAATTGGATCCTCAATTACGGGCGTCTTACACACGGCCGTAATTTGCCGAATGATAGTTACTGCGCATGCGTAGTAACTATTGTACGTAATCTACATATCATTTCGGTATGTAGATTGCGTATATGCGGTCTGAAAGAAACGATACATAGATTACATACAATAGTTACTACACATGCGCAGTAGCTATCTTTTGGCAAATTACGGCTGTGTGTGTAAGCCAGCAGTAGTTGAGGATCCGGTCTATTAACTATAGACAACATTAAGGGCTAGATTTACTATGGACGATTTTGACATCGCTATATTTACTAATGCAAAATTCTCATTAAATCGCCAGTTAAAGTTAAAATCGCAGTTTAGTACATCGCCATGGTGATTTTTACAACTAACCACATACAAATCTCAGAATTTACTAAGGAGCAGGATTAGAAATTGTCAAAAAATTGCCAAATACATAAGAGGTGGGTCTGATAGGCGATTAAATCCCAGCCACTTGCTAATCCTAATAACATGTTTACTATGCCTATATAAATGACCACACAAGTGCTAGCAGCTGAGAGTTTTGAACACATAAAAAGATGGCGTTTGCAGGGAATGTCATGCATACTGCTTTATGTATGGGTGCTGAGGTCAGCCTTAGAAATACATCAACATCTGAGGAGAATGAGGAGGAGATGGAAGAACATCACCAGTTCCAGGTTCCACGCAAGCTATGCATACCACAGCAGGTACGTACGGCAATCTGTGGCGAATTCCCAAAAATATCACACCTTAGTAAATCTAGCCCCAAGAGTCAGATGAACTAAGAGAAATGTATCTATGTGCTATTAATCATTTAAAATGCTGACACTGTTTTTTCAATGCACAAATGTGTATTTATGATCCACTCCTTTTGATTCAAGGAAACTTTCTAATTTGTACAGTAGGTTGTAACTGGTGCCAGTTGTGCCGTGTCAACCTGACTAGTATAATTTTTTTAAACTAGGGGTGTGGGTCTCCGGAGAGAAAGGCCCTTTTCCAAAAGGTTTGCTCTATTCCAGCCAATTTCGAATTGGCTCTGAATTCGATTACTTTTGTCCCTCCGGGGATAAGGAACCAAAGATCCCGAAAACAAATGTGTAGAGACGAGAGGTGAGCATTTATCCTACCACAACCCTTATCTTAATTCTTGTCTGGCAGGTGTGCGTTGATGCGAAGGGCCTACAGTGGCGGTTTCCGAATTAATGAATAAGTATGCTGACACATTAATTAATAAAGTCTTCTAATTAGCACTATTTTAGAAATAGAGACAGAGAAAATTGAAGTTTGTCTGTCTCTATTTCTGAAACAACACTTTCTGTACGGAGACTGCATCCCATTAGAATAAACTAACCAATGTTTATTTCATTGTATATTTGACTAGGAGATCCAATTATAACTTCAGTAGTTGTA
>WWET01001018.1:130175-141435 GCA_011038615.1 Limnodynastes dumerilii
TTCCCCTCCATATGCCTTCAATTCTCCTCCCTCCCCCCAGTATTCCCCATCATATGCCTCCAGTCCCCCTCAGCTACTTACTTACCTGTTTCCTTCCTCCTCTGCGGCGCTGTTTCTGCAGGCAGGAAGCGCTCATACAGAAAGTTCCTGTATGAGCTGCTGCAGTTGTGAGCGATGTTCTGTTGCGAACGGGGGGATGTCCGGCGCCTATCCAGCATGGCGCCGGGATGCACTGCATCCCCTCGCGGAGTGGGTCGTGCATCTAGGTTGCAACCCTGTATACTAAAGTCAGTCATACGCTGCACAATTGTCCTGTCCACAAATGCCCCAAAATGGCACTGATCAGTCAATTGGGTACATCAAGCATGTTCTATCTACCAAACATCCAATTATCTAACTGTTTATTGAATTGCTGAATAATTATGCAGTGTGTGGCCTGCATAAAAAGTACTAATAACTACAATTATGATATGTTAGTTTTTTGGGTGTTTTTTAACTGTTTCCCATGCTGTGACACATACAGGGTACTTGACAAGAAAAAATAACCTATAACGTAATACATTGTTACAGACATCTAATATAAATAATACATTGTAAAATTTTACTTATTTATTTTACCAGTCAATTCCTTTGTGATAGTTGTTTCCATTAAAGAATTGAATATCTTCATAAGTCTTTGGGTTAGGAAAGTTGCTAATGATGTATGGGTGCATTAGTAGAAACAAGTAAAGTGCAGTTGTGCCTATAAGAAAAAAAATAAAACTATGTCATATTTATATGGGAAGTGGCTGCATCATCATATAGACAGTTTGGTGTGAAGTAAATGTAAAATATATTGACACAGTACTATATAAGGGCATATACTTGCTAGCCATATATAACAGGACCATGTATAAACATATTCCTTTATGCTCTTCCATTGGTGGCAGCAAACACTAAAGAGTAAACACTCCTCTCTTGGAGCCATGACAATAAATTAAGAAGACACATACATGCATATAACCAGTGCTTCTCCTGCTTCATCTGTCTTCCTTTTCCAGTTCTAGAGCCAGGAGAGAATGTTGGTATTCAGGGTAAATCATGCTGGACCTGATTCAAACTTGAGAGTGAGTTAGGTACGGACAGAACTGCACCTAACTCACTCGTCCAGCCCCTAACCCTTAACACTTAAGAGTGCCATGGGGCTACCTTAACTAACCGTGAGTAGTTTCCTTCTTAGGAAGGAAACTACACACAGAAAATGGCTCTCCCTGCTTCCCCCCATCCTCCCCGGCTAATCTAAATCCCCCCCCACTTCTAAATAAACACTACCCGAGGCAGCATTAGCACGCCTCCTTCTTCTTAAACTACTGGTACGTGGATTGCGGCAGTTAAGCGATGAAGGAGGTGGGAGATCGGCATTTCATCTGCTAAGGATAGCCATTTTGCTGAAGCCTGGGTTAATATGTGTTGAAAGCAAACAGAAGGACATCACCTGGAAAAGTTAAATGTTGGATTGCAGCTACTTGTCTCTGCTGTTGATGTTTGGATTACACAAGCACTGTCTCTAAGTCCACCATCAGGATGGATGATAAACAGTCTCAGCCTTATAAAGGATAAAGCAGATTTAAAGGAGAAGCATAATAAAACCTCATTCGAATTGCTGAACCCTTTGTGATAAAGTGTTACCAGAAGGTTTTACAGCAAATATTTGTATGATTTTTTGTATCCAGTGATCAACAGCAGCCCTCCTTCCAGATGGAGATTTTTTTTCAAATAATGAGTTCAGTGTTAGCTGATACTATTGTAACTAAAGAGGATATCAAGAATCTTTCAGTTAAGAGGCCTATGGCACCTTTGAGTGATGACTGAAGAGCTGGCATTTTTTGGGTGGTTCTAAAGCATCAAAAGGGGATTCTGAGGCCTGCTTTAACCCTGATCTTGTAGAAAATCTTTTAAAATAATATATAGTACATCTCTTAACAGTGGACGCTATTCATAGAATACTTAAAATGTAACCCTTTCCACGGAGAAGAAAAAATGGGAAGAGCCTCCTAAGGTGGATGCAGCAGTAGTAAGAATTTCAACAAAGACCATGTGACCGCTGGAGGATGCTACTTCCTTTAAAGATAGCATGGAAAGAAGGATAGAAATTGGTTAAAAAAAATCACACCATTGAAGGAGCAGCATTTAAACCTGTTGCAGCTACAGTAGTTACGGCAAGAGTACTCAGAGGATGGGGTAACAACTTAGAGGCAAACATTCTGGGTTGAATATAAAGACCCAATTTACTAAAAGTGGGTTTGTTGCAAGAGCAGGAGCTATGGCAGTAGTCACTTGGGTAATATGACTCAAAAAATAAACTACTGTCTCTTCCCTTCCAGAGCGAATATCTATTTGAACCTAAACTGGATGAAATTATTACCAAATCGTCTGGAGGATAATCCAGTTGGTTACCCAAACAAACAAATAAAGCAAGCAGAAAAGGATTCTCTAGAAGGCCATAAAGGCCAATTCACACAAGATAATACAGACCGGGGAGAAGCTTTTGCAGAGGTCAGACAGACACATTTTTTTTGGCCAAAGAGGTAGGGGCACCAAGCTTACTTAAGCCTTTCTCACAAGGATGTCAAGTCAAAAAAAGCCAGAATGGACATATTGGTGGGCAGCAGGCTGGACAATTTTTTTTTTTTTAAATAGGAATCACCAATACCAGCTCCGGGAGGAGAGAACAGCTTGATCAACCTGTCTGGAACAACTTTTAATACAACAGGTCTAGATTCCGCCAAGCCAAAGATTCCTGGGATGCTACTCCAGATTATTCATAGTCAGCAAAGCATCAGGAGGACTCAGAACTATAGTTACGCTGCCTGAACAAGTATGTTCTAGCAAGACCTTTCATGATGGAGTTCAGCAAGTCTATTACAATGTTTTTTCATATCCATAGACCTAAAGACTTACAACGGCTAAAGTATTTGGCAGTAATCTTGGATACCATACAAACAACTGTGTCTCTTTATCCAGAAAGGAGCAATAAACTTTTTTCCACTGTCCTTAAAGTGCAATAATCACGGTGGACTTCAGCAAAAGATGCAACTACTAGGACTAATGGCTGCAGTGATAGATGCCTTGGGATGGGAAAAATGTTTATGCTTCTGCTAGCTTTTCTAGCCCAGTGGGACAAAAACCTGGATCACCTGGACTAGGTAATTCTTCTATCAGAAGAAGTAAGATCAGGTCTGTCCTGGTTGGCATACAGACAAAGATTAAACCAGGGGAAGTCCGATGTAACAGAGAGATTGATAGCCATCTATACGGATACAAGAATAGAAGGTTGGTGAACAACATGCACCAGAGAATATGTACAAGGAGAATGGGATCACCGTGTGAGTTTTACTGACTCCAACATCAGGGAGATAGGAGAGGGCGGTTATAAAGGCCTGCACTCATTGGGCCGTATTCAGAGATCCGTCGGTGATCGGGCTGCAAATATACGCAACTAAGTGGCAGGTTGGAGCAGGTTACACCCACCAGAAAAAACAGTCACATCCCCTCGCAACCTCCGGCCTGGACCTAAACTTACACCTGCATTGACTTGCCCTATCTGGCCGCACTCACTTCCGGCCTTATGTGTATTAGTTGCGTATATTACCGGCCCTAACTCTGTAAGCGCGCCCACTTTCCCAAATTGAAATGCCTCCCACGCCCATTTCTATGCAAATCCTTAGGTCCGTATATTTCCGCAGCACTTAGGGTCGCATTACTCTCCGCCCGATTCACAAGTCCGTCCCTTAGCCATTTCCGACCTTAACTTCAACGTAAATGGCGTATTACAATTACTACACATGCGCAGTTGATGCAAAATCAATCCGATCCTAAAAATACGCACAGAACTTTCGTTAAAATGGGATCTCTGAATACGGCCCATTGTCACCAACTCCTGGTAGGAAAAACAGTGATTGTTCAGTATAACAACAAAGCAACTAAAGCCTAATTAAATCAACAGGGAGGTACCAGGAGCTAATATTTGGTGACAGAAGTGATGCAGGTATTAAAAAGGGCAGAACAATACCTCAGAAGTGTTACAGTCTCCCAGAGTTCTCAACAAGGCGTAGAGTCTAAACTAGGGCCAGGTATTTAATAGAGCCTCTGATGGTGGGGCTAGTCTTGGCTGCTGGCACCTGTTAGGTCATGGCCCCCAGTGATAGCCTCCGAGGGAAATCTGTAGCACAAGCTCCTGAACTGGAACCATACATCAGAGAAACAACTTGAAACCCTTATGAACAGAAATACAGACTGTAACCCTTAAACACAGAGATGCAGACTGGAACCCTACATACTGTATACAGAGCAGATATATATGTAACAGAGTAAGGAACCCAGAGGTATTGAAGGGTACAATAAAATACTACAGAGGTGGGACAAGGCCCTCAGGAAGAAACCTGACCCACTGACAGATGACAAATACAGTGGTAAGAACACAGATGGACCACAGGTCCCTGGAGGGTATGAAAAGTGGGACACACATATAGATGGAATGCAGCTCACCGTTATACAGAGGAGCAGAGTCTGATGGGCTGACAGTGGTAGCAACAGATACCAGAGATATACTCACATAGTAGAGACACAAGGAGAGATGGTAAACACCAAGTTTATAACTACAAATAGATGGAGTTTGGCAAGAAATAAATCACCAGAAATTAATGATGGGAGTAAGATACATGACAGGATCCAAGGCAAGAGCACAAGGAGAACACAATCATACGGCAGGCAAAACGCAGGAAACCAGACACTATAACTGACAATTAGACTTCCCAGCAAGAGGCTATTGAAAGTCCTCCAATCAGCTGCGATGATCAGGCACCTCCAGATAATTATCTCACAGCTAAGGGAAACCAGGCACATAGAACCCAGACAGGGAATTGTATTTCTTCCTGCCAGTTCCCACAATTCCACAAATACTGGAGAATAGCGTATAATATGCTGCCCTGCAGGAGTCAAGGGCAGTATACATATATATTCCCTTCCACGTTTATTGTTTACTATTTGTATTAACATTGTCAGCTAGTTTCTCTTTTTTAGCTATATGGAGTGGGAAGATGCAGGAAGCATCAGGAGTGCTGGTTATATGCATGCATGTGTCTTCTTAATTTCCTATCCTGGTTTCAAGAGAAGAATGTTAATCCTCTAGTGTAGGCTGCCATGGAGAAGTCAGGGAATCCACATTAACCAGCTAATAATATGCAGTTTTTGATACAAAAAAATCCATTTCAGTTACAGATTTATGACTTGAATATTTAGACAGGTTATAGAAAAAGGTTGAACTGGGTTATTTAATAGTCCTTTCATTGCATATGAAGCAAGGACAATGTCACTGGCCTGACATTTCACCAGAAGCCAATTTCATTATTTTTCATAGTTACAGTATGTCCTTACAGCATAACAGAGATGTCAAAATATTCTTTCAAATATTAACAGTTCTTTGGGTGAATTAACGTAACTTCCCATATTCCACATTTATTTCCATATTCCATTTGCTTGTAAATCGTAAGTTGCCAATGCTAGAATTTCTGGGTGTCAATCTAAATACTTCAAATGTTTTTGAATTATGTGTCTTATATGTATATGTCCTCTTTTGATTCGTTGCTGCCTTTCAAATTGTGAAATGTGTTGAAGTCTATATATAAATGGAAAACTTGCAGCCAGGTCATTGTTTAGTTCACAATATAGAAATATTGGGTTAATCTCACCTGTCCAGTGTCAAGGGACCTTCTGTAGGTACATGCCTATAAAAGTGTGTGGCAAATATATTAAGGAGCATTCAGACTCCCAAAGTAAATCAGTTATCAGTGACAAAAGACCTCTTTTGTTCCTTGTATCTACACAGTGGTCATATTCAGGGCTGCCATCAGGAGTGGACAGCCGGGACTATGGTCCTGAGTCTGAAGCTTATGGGGGCCCACTGAGTAGTGGGCCAATGCTCAGGGAAAAACTTCCCTGCACCCTCTGTCACCAATGATGTCACATTGGTTTTGATGTATGATCTGCTCCTGTGTTAGGGCCAAGGGGGCAAGGCTTGATTTGGACTAGACTAGCTGGACTAGATAGGCTGGACCGGATAGGCAGGCTTTGCTTATATTGAACGAAACCAGCTCTGAAGCAGACTGAGCTGAGCAACTTGACTGGACTGGACAAGACAAGGCGGCTTGACTAGACTGAACAAGACAGGCTTGCCTGGACTGAGTAAGACAGGCTTGACTGGACAAGACAGGCTTGACTGGACTTGTATGACCAGGACCGGATTGGACTTAACAAGCTTGAATGGACTGGACTTCACAAGGACTGGATCTGGACTTGACAAGCTTGATTGAACTGGACTTGACCAGGACTGGATTGGACTTGACCTGGACTGGACCAGGACTGGTCTAGACTTGACCTGGACTGGACTGGACTTGATCTGACCTGGACTTGACCAGGACTGGACTTGCCTTAATCTGGACTGGACCAGGACTGAACTTGACTTGGATCAGGACTAGGCATAAACTGGATTAGCACTAGACATGAACTAGATAAGCAGTAGAACAGTAGCAGCACAGCACTACTTGTTCTGGCAATGAGATTAGAGGGCTCCAGGTCTTGGATTGGATGGTTAAACCATGTGATTCCCTGTGCTTGGATCCAATATGGCGGCGCCCATGCACCAGAGGTCAGCGGTGTTTGGCGCCAGCAATCAGGAAAGGACCATGTGGTGGACACTGAACAAGAGGCTGCCACTACTACGAGTGACACCTCCCTGGGGGCAAAGAGCGGGCGCGCCTGGAGAGAGCCGCTGACAGACGGCTCCTCACATGGTAAGTCACGCATTTTGTGACAGTACTCTTGTTACTATCCTTTATATTTGTAATACATTACATGTTTTGACTGGGTAACAAACTTACCAGTCTTTTGAGGTCCAATAAGAAGAAATTTTGGTAGACGATCACAGGTTTTTTCCCTAGACCAGATATCTCTATGTCTTCTGTCGTCACATGGATTCTGTAGAAACAATGTTAAAACTTTTTATCAATATTGTCAATTATTAATGGCTTTTAATAATTATCCCATATACATATTGTTCATCTAGGGTATAGGAATACATTTTATATAACAAAATGTTGCTAATAAATAAATAAACGTGACAGGTAATTTACCTAAATATTTAATTTATTTATTCATTAATTTTACAAAGGACATCTGCACATCACCTAAAGAATGATTTCCTACCTAACACCAAATGAACAGGCAGAACTGTTTGTAAACCATATAAAACTGACTTTATTTAAGGATATCCTTCATGCAATAAATTGTTTAAAAGTACTTGATACTTAATCAAGAAATTTTGGTATGATCCAAAGGCTTTTTCTGTCTGCTTTTCTTCTTCCCTTCTGTCGCTCACGATGGGCGTTCAATGCATGGTGTGTATGCAGCATTAGGAGCAGAGAAATTACATGTTCTCTTTTTCTAAAAATCTTTAAAAACCTTGAAAACTATTGTATATTAAAACAAGATGAGACTCTCAGAAGTATTCTATCAGTAAAACCTTATGTATTTTAGAAAAACGGAAGGAAGTCTAAAACATTATTTAGCTATTGAAATTGAAGAAGCAGACTGAAGTATTCAAAATTGTCAGGTCTATTCCCAGTGTATCTGGGTTCTGTAGATGTGGAAGAAATTCCTTTATCACTTGCAAATATGTAGTAATTGTAACGAGACAATCTAAATTAAACTAATATTAATTAGGAATAGGTTTAAAATTTTATGTAAACAAGAAATGTTTTAGGAATTTCAAGCTGGGAATGAGGCCTGAGAGAATCTATGGAGCTTAATGAGATATTTTAAAAATCTAAAAACTTAAAAATACCAAATTTCCAAATGTATAAATGTTTTCATATAGTTTTAGTATGTGCATCGGTGGGATGTCAATCTTAAGGGTCTTTGTTCTGCTGGCATACATATTGGTGCACAATACTAAGTATTGTCCCTTTTAAAGGCAATGTATAACGCTTTCGCATAATCTATGTGAGAAAAATATTAGAATCTTTAATATATTACAACATGTGAATGTCAGTCCTCATTAACCTCTGTCTAATTGTCGATTGTTGTTTTTGTTTTAATATATTTGTTATATTCAAACTGTGTTGCATGAATTGCTTTTACTACCAGTACTCAATGGGCCCGATTCAATTGTTAAAAAACCCTTCGCCGGCGTATTTTTAACGCTTTTTAAAAAAAATTTACCGGCGTTATTTTTTTTTCTTATTCAATTCTTTTCTAGCATTAAAAATACGCCGTTTTTTTAACGATAAAAATCCGCACCTATGAGATGTGCGGATTTTTAACGCTGCCCTATGTTGTGCCCCAACAGGGCATGCTGATGCTTGTAGAACTACAAGCATCAGCATGCCCATGGATGGCAGGGCATTAGGCACCATGCCCTGCCATCCAGGGACCGCTGAGCAGCTGCTAGAGCAAAAAAAAAAAACTCTCTCTTAACGCTGCAAAACACTTCCTGCTAGCAGGAAGTGCCAGCGCTACTGAGGCTATTACCCAGTGCCTGAAGTATCGTGAGAACGTGATTTCAGGCACTGGGTAATAGTCTCTCACTAGCGCCGGTCACCTCCTGCTAGCAGCGCTACTGAGGCTATTACCCAGTGCCTGAAGTATCGTGAGAACGTGATTTCAGGCACTGGGTAATAGTCTCTCACTAGCGCCGGTCACCTCCTGCTAGCAGCGCTACTGAGGCTATTACCCAGTGCCTGAAGTATCGTGACAACGTGATTTCAGGCACTGGGTAATAGTCTCTCACTAGCGCCAGTCACCTCCTGCTAGCAGGAGGTGATTTGCGGCGTTAACAGAGAGATTTTTTTTTTCCTCTGGTTATTTTTTTTACCGCGGGCTGCTGTTTTAGCGCAGCGGTAAAAAAATAATTGAATGGGCGAATTTTTACCGACGCAAAGTTTTTGAAAACTTCGCCGGCAATTGAATCGGGCCCAATATGTACTAATTAATTAATGTACAGCTGAGCCTCCTCCGTGAGGTAACATAAATATTCCACCTGTGGAATAATCAATTACCTATAATCAAGTGGCTAAGTGCCACGAAACACATCAGGTTGTTTGCACATTCAACTTTTTAAGTGTTTTTAATATATTGGACTAAATCTTCAAAAAAAGAGGTTTTCTCAATACTCAATGCTCAAAACTTCTTTTCTTAATACACTACTTTGCCTGTGAATCTGAGCTGCTTCTGAGAAGTGCCGGTTGATCATTGGCTTCCTGAATCCTGATTCCTGGAATCTTTCTACAGCCCACCTTTGGATCCCTTCCATTGACAAGTGCTTACGGTTTCCCAGAGGAATGCAGGATACCCTGTGGATGGTTTGAAGCCTGCACCCGGATACTTAGCTGGTCGGCATGGACGGGCGCCCACAAGCCCAGTTTGGCTGCTTTCTGTCTACACACTGGGCATTCAGGGTATGGCATGTGTTATATGAGTTTATTAGCATGCATCTCTGTAGCAGCCCTTTTATTTGCAATTTGAGTTATAATATGATTTGTCTTACTAGCTATGCTGCAGATTATTGATATCTTATAAATAACAATTGCAAGATCAAAACAGGATGTAACAAAGCTTACTGCCCCATTAGCAGCTACAAAACATGAAGAAACCGGGTTTGAACAATAAGGGCATTGGGCCTGATCCAGCGCTACGAAAATTCGCACGACGGGCGAATGCGAACGTACGCTCGGGCGTATCAACATACACGCCCCTAACACTCCCATAGTAAAGTCCCTGCTTACGGCGGCTATACCCTACACTGGGTACGACCGTCGCCCGTACGAAAATTCGCAGAAAATACGCTGAGCGTACGGGCTTAGCACGCCCATACTGTACAATTTAAATGGCTATCCCCGCCTCCCTGTAGTAAAACGGGCGCCCAGCCGACCATCGTAAAGAAAGTACGCCCCGCGAGCGAAAAATACGCTAACAATACGCCCGCTATTCGCTCATGACGCTCGGGCGACCGGAAGCTGTCATACTGGGCATGCGCATTGCGAATTTTTGGCCGAATTTTCGCATACGCTCGTCGTACGCTCGCTTGCGATCGTTGCTCTGGATCAGGCCCATTGTCTAGATCAAGGGTTCTCAACCCCAATCTCAAGTACCACTGATGGTCCGTGTTTTGCAGGTCTCTCTAAAGAACAAGTAATATAATGAGTACCACCTGTGGAGCTTTTAAAATGTAACTGTCAGTTATGAGCTCACCTCCAGCAAGGAGATATGAAAAATAAGGACCGTTAGTGGTACTTGAGGACAGGGTTGAGAACCCCTGGTCTAGATGAATGTCCAAGTCACGCTGCCCATATTTTCTCTTTATTCTTACCTCATTTTATATGTTCCCCAACATTTTTCCTCTTTTAATATGATGGGGAAAGGTCAATCACTTTTTTTAAACATGGGTCTATAAAAAAGAAGTGCCCTTGTTTACAGTTTAATGTCATTATTAATGACTCTTTGGGACTATGGACCTTGGGTTGACCTGGGTGTGAAGATTTCATCATTTCCTAAAAAGCTTCCCTTTAAAGAAGTCTTCGCAAATAGAACTGGCTAATTATCCAGGAAACTAGAGACCGTTCAGATTCTTGAACTTACTGCATTAATAATAAATGTAACATTGAAACTGCTGTATTTCATTTGTCCGATTACAGGCATGCTTGGTGATTGCCGTAATGCGCAGTTAAGTAAAATCAATAGATTTGTATTATAGTCCTTTAATCAATCACAACTCTAATCTTTATTGTAAAAGTCTGCCAAGATTTGTAGAGTAATAAAAAAATTTGCAGCAGTAGATAAGAAACAATTTAGGTAATGGTGTTATCTACTGTGTGCACGCTTACTGCAGGAAAGGGAAGGTGGAAGGTGAATGCAGATGAAATACATATTAATACAGTAGCTCATCTTCACAATCATTGTTGCAGGTATCAAATACTATTCTGATGTGTGTGTTTTAAAGCATATCTGGGATAGCAGCTGAGAGAGGGGGTTTGCTATTCCAGTGTCACTGTTTTGGAGACTTAGGGCTGTATTCACACCTAAGAAGTTTCTGCTTCTTAGGTGCGTATATTTAGGAAATGACCTACTATGCATGTGTAGTAGGTCATTTACGCATTCTACATACCAGTTAGGTACATAGATTGCCTCTGTGCGGTCTTTAAAGACGTTAAAGTGTAGTTTAGTGAGA
>WWET01001018.1:145521-161085 GCA_011038615.1 Limnodynastes dumerilii
CAGTGGAAACACTCACCGGACATCGTGAGTCTTCACGATGAAGGTAAGTTTTTATAAATCTGGGGAGTGAAGTGTCCAGGCTCGCTGCGATGATAAGCGAGCCTGGATCACTATCACTCCCCAGAGTTATGCGCTGTCTATAAATAGAGCCCAAACTGTCATAAATGAAGGTTTCTCCTCCCAAATATAATAAAGTAAAGAAAATTATTTTACAAGAAATGTCCCACTGTAAGCTGAGCTGCTATCAAGAGCTGCACACTGTCCAATTTACATGTATCTGAATCATGTCTACAAAATCACGCGTGGCGAGATAATTTTGGATGCTCTTTTATATCTTTTATGATGGGTCTGTCATAATTAACTTTTATTATAATGTATTTGTGACCAATAGGCATTGGAGCAGGGGAAGAGGGGGTGAAGGGGCAACTCGCTTCTGCCAAAATATGAAGGGGTCCCGGGAAAAGTCCCGGCAGAGGATTGACCAGAGAGTGCCAGATACTGTCTGTGCATCCTCTGCCAGTGTCTCCTCGCCTCCACTGCAGCTCCCTCCCATCTGAGTCATCTGCCAAAAGGTAAGTGAGTTAACCTAAACGTATCCTTAACCCTTTTCTAACCCTAACCCTCTGTTTTGTACAGCCTAACCCTAACCTTCTCCTACTTCAGCCTTAACCTTAAACCATGTTCTACAGCCTAACTATAACATTCCATGCCCGGCATGGATTTATCATTAACTGTCTTCACTAAAGAAAATCACTGAATATAAAGTTACTTTATTGTGTTCACATTTTTACTGAAACCTAACTTATACAGTGCAAGCAACAGCTTCCATTTACCCAATGAATTTATACTAAAAATAGCAGGTATTTACAGTAAATTGGCTAAGCTGACCTTTTCTGCCCATTATCCCAAGTGTTTGAGTCTGCAGGCATCTGTTTCACTTACCCTACTCTTTATATTGATGTGGGATTCCCCTGTGTTTATCCCAAGATGGCACAACTTTAAATAATACACACAGCATGCCATAGGTAGGATGTGAAATCCCTTATTTAGTATATTCCTTTTTTATGCAGTTTACCAACAGCTTAGATAGGTTTCCTTTTTAGGCTCTCTGGTCAGAAACAATATCTCTTATTATATTGACAGTTGGAGATACAGCCTGGCAGCATTATAACCCAAATATATGCTTGTTACTGTTACTAAACATTATCAACAGCTCCAAGAGCGACAAAGCTGACTAACTTGAAAAAACAGTTTATATTTATTAGGTCCCTATTTTAAATCAATATAATAACATTCAGATTACATTTAAAACCCAAAATGTAATAATAATAATAATAATAATAATAATAATAATAATAATAATTAAAACTGAGACACTTATAATCCACAAATGCATTTTATTGTTCATTCTAACCAAATATCATATAATGCTCACATTGCCAGCTTTACAATTTCATATAGGTATCAATGATCCCTAGCTGACATTAACATAACCAATCCATTTCTCTGCTTTCAGATCACAGTTTACAATAAGTTAAATCCAATAGCAAATGGTTGTCGGACTCTTAAGCCTTTCATTTCAGCGACTGTTAATACTCTTAGTAGCTCAGAAACACATAGAAAGAAAATGATTCATGTCAAATTAAATGTGAATATTTAAACTTCAATGATATGTTTTAAAGCACTTTTGATTTATTTCTTGTAAACTTTAATTCTGCTGCTTGACAACCTTGCTGTGTGCAAAACATAATTTAATGTTAGCAAAGCATGGGTAATTAGCTGCCTTGCAACCAGTATTTAATGCAAAAATATGTTTTATGCTTATTGCTGGAGAATGATGTTGTTGTTTTCAGTACGGGAGAAGGGATAATTAAAATCTGAAATCTTGTTAGGATGCTTTCATTTTCTTCTAGTTCCTGTATCAATATATGTTTTGTGCTCATTGTAAATTGTGTTCTGTGATGACTTGAAGAAACAAGTGTAAAGAGAAAATAAAGTCAGGCTTTTATTAAAGCAATTTATCACACAATGGCACAGAATCTCTAGATACTCCTCAGATCTGTCTAAAGCAAACAGTGAAATGCAAGCTGCTAATTTTTATCGAGGACTTTTGTTAATGGAATAATTGCTTAAAATACTGTTTGTGTCTAGCCAAACCGTAGAATTAATAGTCATTTCTGTTAAAATAAGAAGAAATCCTAAACTATTAAAATGTTTTATAAAAACTCATTCAAATTGCACATTTAACACATAAATATGATTCAATCATATGTTTATAAAGAGTAATTATTTGCTTTCTTTATTTTATCACATCAGTGCTAATCAGTAACTGCACAAACTTTTGACAAATGTCTTAACTCACAATCCTAAAAGTCAATTAACAAAACATTGGTAATAAAAATCAACCCCAGCAAAATAAATATTTATTTAAACTATCCTAAAATGCTAGTTCTCAGTGCTTGCAGGATACACTTTACAATTTGCCATTTTTGTCAATAAAGGGAAGGATAGTTCTATTTTTAAGGGGGAAAAATTATCTTCTTTTAATTACATTGGAACTTATTCACACTTAGGAAGCTGCGGCTTCTTAAGTTCAGTGCTTTCGGAAATAACCTACTGCTCATGCGTAGTAGGTCATTTATGCAATCTAAGTACCATTTAGGTAGGTAGATTGAGTATGTGTGGTCTTTGAAGACCGCACTTAGAAATTTAAGAAGGAAGAGGTGTCCAACGGCAGTCTCTGTCCTTTTTTAAGAAGAATGGGTCGGGGGAGGGATTTAAATCAGCCGAGGAGGGCTTGGGGAAGGGACCACAGTTTGTATTTTACGTCTTAAGAATGAAAATATGAACAGTTACTTAAGGAAGCCCTATGGCACTCTTAAGTGTTATCAGGTTCCTAAACACAGGGGCAGGTTGGGGGGCAGGTCAGGTGAGTTATGTGCGGATGCTGCCACACCTAACTCATTCTGTCATTCTGATCTGTGAATACAGTCCATTCTGCTTAGCATATGCCTGATAGTACAGGGCTGTGCCAGGCCAGGCTGATTGTTAACAGAAGCTACATAACATAAGCGGGGGGACAGCCAATATAAGAGAAGCTAATGAATTTAGGTAAACCAAATAAGCAAAATACCTTAATGCTGAAGAAGTAAAAGGTGGAAATGGCATGATTTTCTTCTTCCCTTTCACATAGCTTTTTTTATTTTACAAGACCTTGTGGATGTGAACATCATTAATACACCAAGGTTTACAAGGGCAAATCTTGCTATGCAGGCTGAACTAAAGGTACAATGCCACATAACCTCTGAAAGCACAGAATGGAGCAATAACTGTATCACCGTGTGAGGTCACAGCAAAGGTCTTTATGAGTCTTCTTGCTATCTATTATGATTTGTCAATTTCTGTTTCCGCAGACTAGTCCTTAGCTGCTTGGCTTATCTTTATACACAGACACAAACACACATGCATACAGAATGTGCACACATGTCTCTGTGTGTTCGTGCTTTGTAAATACTTATTGGGAAATTTACTCTTTTTCATTTTATAGAGGCACTAACCCCATTATTCATGTCGTGCGCAGTAATTGAACTATAACGTTATTATCTGGTTCTGTGTTTTATGTTTGGCTAAAGAGGCTGTGAAAGACAAGGACACTGCTTAAATATAGCAGTCATAGAAGACCTTCTGCTCCCTCTACTTTATCTCTGATCCTCTTCCCATCTAAACAAATGGTTTATATGACAATAAAGGACTTCTATATAGCATGTAAAATAGCATGAAAAGAAAATCTGGGGCTTCAGACAGGAAGATTGTAACTTACAATGTCACAGAAACTTTTATGTGCCATGTAAAGACCTGTTAATAAATAAAATAAATAAATATGTACCATTTCTTTTTTTTAACATGAGATTTAACTAAGATTCAAGAGATTTTAATATATATGTAGTTCAAAATATTATTTTGAGAGCCTCATTTGGGAGTCAGCAAGTGCGTGCATGTATCCAGATAAGGAGCCAACCTGCACATCTGCAGAACTATTGTCAAGACTCAAAAACGTGCTCTGAACTTTAAATTACTGCGTTTGTGCTAACTCCTCTTATATCCATGTAACCATCAACAGGAAAGTTTTATCCACATTATCAGTGAATGCTAATACAAATGCAATTATTTGCTATGCATAGTTTGTTAGAGTGGTGCAGTGTGGTATGTTACCATTCAATTATTTATACTTTTATGTGATGTTTATTGTTAAAGTGGCAAACTTTGAAACAATTTCACTGGTGTATGTAAAACAGTAACACAAACCTACTGATATGTTATGTGATGATAGGATGGATAAGGAGGATATTAGGGATATTACTGAGATTTGAGTACTGTTTCCGAAACTCTCTGCTTACTACTTCTTATGTCATATGGTAATGGCAGTCACATGACTCTACAAACCAGAATAATAATAATAATGGGCCGTATTCACAGATCTGTACGTTTTAACTGCGCATGTGTAGTAATTTTATTTACGTGTTACGTAGAATATACGCACGTAAGTGCTTTAGTCACAGACATGTGAATCGCACTTGGTGACATACGTAAGGAGGGGCGGGGCTGAAATATGTACCTGAAAAGTCACGTGAAAGAGGATGGGGAGAGGCATTTAAATGAGTCTTGAGGGCGCGTTTACCTAGAATTGCACTTGCGGCATACATATACGCATGTAAGCACACACGTAAAGTTAAAGGTGCTCTTTGGAGGCGCAAGTCTACGATTGCACGGCCGTGAGAGGGGAGTGTCATGGGTGTTGGTGGGTGTTGGCTTGCTACGTGCGTGCGTATAATTGCGGATGTTTGAAAAAACGTATCTCTGAATACGGCCCAATAATCCTACTGAAACAAATTAAAAGAACAGCCATAACAAACATTCTTCCAAACATTGCTGCTTTATGTTTTATGAATATATGCATTTATGGTGGCTCCATCACACACACAATTTGCACTAATGTAGCCTGCACTTGTACTGATGGATGTGAGTAGTGACCCAAAGGCCTTTTGCACCAGCAAGTGGCAGCAATGCTTTAAAACCCACAAAGTGTGCTAAAATAGCAGCTAAATGATAAATGTAGTGTTGGCTCCCTGTAGAACCACATATAGTAAGTAGAACACTTCAAAAAGAAGTCATGAGAGAAAACCAAGCAGAGCAAACATAAATGACTGATTCCAAAGGGGACTTTATAAAAAAAGGATCACACACATAATGCTGAGCAGAAAGAGCTCAGAGGAATGACTTAGTTGTACACATCAATTGTTATAAAAGGGATTTTGAATAAAGAATGATTTGGTGGTTAAGTGTTCTGACTGCAAAACATTGCCACAGAGAGACAAGCTGGAGATACCTTTCTGAATCCAAATGTTATCTCATTTTGACCTTAGATAAATCGCTTTGTCTCCATGAGTTCTACGCTTACATTGTAAGCCTGATTATGCGGGAAAATTGACATTTCCGTGCAAAAGGCAGAAAAAAATAATAATATGTGAATTATAAAAAATAAATAAAGCTTATTATAATAAAAAGAAATTGTGTTAGCTGCTCCTTTCCCCCTAGGAATCAATTTCAGTTTCCTAGGCTTGTCACTTCTCACAGCTGTTCTGTCACCTATAAAATGCCAGCAGATCTAAACTACTGTTTCCAACTAAATAATTATAAACCCCACAGAAACAAATGTGAGCTAGTCCTCTGGTACCTTTACAAATCCGTATGTAAAGTCAATACAATGAGTAAACATGTATCCTCCTGATGAAACCTTAATTTGTTTATTCCTTGGTGCTATCAGCTGTAAAGTTAAGCTGCACCTTGTGTACCAATCAGTTCAGTTAAATGGTCCGTTTGACAAATACAGGCTGACATATCATTGTATTTTAGAATTGTTTTTCCAGTTTGGGACACCACATGCTTCTGTGATTCAATTTTAGACCTGCTAACTCCAGAGACAGATGTGAATCTATTTTCATCTGAATGCTAGTGCCAATTTATCAGAGGAGTAAACAAACCCATAATATCAGTACTTTAAAGGCATTGGGACTTACTGATTAACCTGCCACAAAAATGTAACAACTTGCCATCAAAATTTGTTTATTTCTGTTAAAAATAATCCACATCATGCCAAAACATTATTTTAATTAGTGTTTAAACATACTGCAAGCAATAAAAATAAGCTAAAAATTAGGTGTTGCCCATAGCATCCAATCAAAATATAGCTTACATTCTCTAGTATGTTATAGGAAAGTCAGAGCTAGAATCTGATTGGTTGCTATGGGCAAAATCTGTAGAGTACTAAAGCAATGTTATAATAAATTAGAAGAAGCAAAAATTGTTGTAATTTTAGTAAAGAGGTCATTTCTTATTTCTGTCCTATGTCTATCCTATGGAACTGATCCAGAGTTTTATAATATCAGACCTCCCAACTGTCCCGATTCCAGTTGGACAGTCCTGCTTTCAGAGGACTGTCCCCCTGTCCCGCCCGCCTCCCAACTTGTCCCGAGAGATCAGACTCTAGGGACAAGCTTGTTTTTATTTTATTTTATTTATTTTTTATTAAAGCCTATACCGCGGTATATGTAGCAGGGCTTTAAACAGAACAGCCAGACAGGAGCCCTGTAGGACCAAACCTGTTACTTTGAATAGCAGTGACTGAACCTATGCGGTCACTGCCATTCTACAAACAGATTTGGTTCTATAGGAGCCCTGTAATACCACTACTGAACCACGTGACCGCAGACTGAGCGAGGCAGCGGCAGAGAGAGGGAGCACCGCAGAAGATATAGAGACTGGGCATTATAAGGGGCAGACAATGGAGGTTGGAAATTACAAAGGGCAGACAAAAGAAAGGAAAGGAAGCTGGACATTATAAGGGGCACACAAAGGAGGCTGGACTGAACAAGGGGCAGACAAAAAAGGAGGCTGGACATTACAAGGGGCAGACAAAGAAAAGGAGGCTAGACATTACAAGGGGTAGACAAAGGAAAGGAGGCTGGTCATTACAAGGGACAGACAATGGAGGCTGGACATTACAAGGGGCAGACAAAGGAGGCTGGTTATAACAAGGGGCACACAAAGGAGGCTGGATATTAAAAGGGGCACACAGTGGAGGCTGGATATTAAAAGGGGCACACAGTGGAGGCTGGATATTAAAAGGAGCACACAGTGGAGGCTGGACATTACAAGGGGCAGAAATGGAGGCTGGACATTACAAGGGGCACACGTGGAGGCTTGTCATTACAAGGAGCACACATGGAGGCTGGATATTACAAGGAGCAGACATGGAGATTGGATATTACAATGGGCAGACATGGAGGTTGGACATAATAATAATAAGGGGCAGACATGGAGGCTGGACAAATAATAAAGAAGCAGACATGGAGATTGGACAAATAAACAGGGGGGAGACACGGACGCTGAACATAATAATAATAAGAGGCAGATATTGAGGTAGGATAAATAAAGAGGCGGATATGGAGGCTGGACATATGAATTCTGGACAAATAATAAGGGGCTGACATATGGATTGCAGGCCTAATAATAAGGGGCAGACCTATGGATGGTTGTTAAATAAAATTGGCAGGCACTAGACCCGCTGGTCTGGGCGATGCAAGACAGACCCACTTTCCCAGATACACCAACTGGGTGGTACAAGACACGCTCCCTCTACCAGGCCTTTTCTCCCTCTTTCAAATTCTCAGATGTTGGGAGGTATGTAATATTCAGAATGCGGATGTGCTATCCGTCCTATCCAGAGCATGACCCATTCTATTAGGTACAAAATGCTCTGCTCCTGAGTCAGTTACTATGGTAACCACCTGTGAGAAAAAGAAAAAAATGGTTTTAGAACAATTGGAAGCTCAGGAGCAGAGTATTGTGTAGCTAATGGAAGGGGTCATGTTGGAGGATCTGCAAGAGTTGTATGTTTAAAGGGCGCAAATGCCAAATAGGCATGAGGGAGAATAAACACCTGGCTGTGCAGGCACACAGGTCAGACATGCAAGGGGGGTTAGCTGTCAGTCATAAGGTTAGCCAATAGGATTAGGTTTGGGGTTAGGCTCTTTGCTAAGTTATATAAGTGCTGGGGGTCTGGTTTTCAGCCTCCTTCTGGTAGTTTCTGCTCGCCCTCCCTCCCTTCCCTTAGTTTATTTCTAACGTATTTTCTTTCAGTTTTTGGTGGTAGCGGTGGGATGCTCAGCAATTTATGGCGCTTGCCTAGTGTATGGTTCAGGGAAGGCACACCCCGTGCATCCCTTGAAATGGTGTAAGCTTTTGAAAGAAGCGCGTCTACCATTCCCTTCTACTGCTCCTATTTAAATGAGATAAACACCCCTTCTCTCATTTAAATATCGTGTAACTCCTTGTTGCACTAGTACAGAGCAGACATAGGTGGATGGGCAGCAGTGCTCCCATCTTCCTGTGCTCCATCCCGTTCTGAGCATGCACTGTGCTAATTTCCGCTGCACTTACAGCTGAAAAGCAGATAGAAACACAACTCTGGATCAGAATGCATAGGCATACAACATAGCAAAAAAGTGTATCCATTACCCCGCGAGTCCAAACTCTGGTTAGGCAGAACAAGGATTGTGTTAAAATAGGCTGAGAGGTGTATCTTTTTATATTTATTTTTTTATTATTTACATTTAAATTGACTTCTTCTTTGAATTATTAAATAATATAACATATTTAAACATAATTATTATTTTTTTATTTGTTTATTTATTTTAAGTAAAAAGAAAAATCTTCTAAAAAGCCTCATCAAAATGCTGCCATGTACAACAATATGTTGCTATTTGCAAAAATCATAAAAAGATATCTAGGAATGAAAACTAGTCTGTATTCTCTAGTGTAATGCAGTGTGCTTTAAAACGTGTTTATTTCTTTAATTAGACTAATTAATGCTTGCCAAATGAGTGGCAGGTCTGTAGTGATGTGTTTTAACTGTGTATAGGGATTTTTATTGAAGAAAAATCTTCTCTGTCAGGCAGTTATACCAGCCCAGATCTGGTGCAGGATTTCTGGATACAGTGGATACTGTATCTTGTCCTCGCAGCTGCTTTAAAACGTCTAGATTCTCATTCAAATTTAAGTGTAGTCGCAACTGCGAATTAGCTCTAACGAGATTGTATAGACTGCTCACAAGGGAAAGTAGACACACAAAGTGCTGTTTTTTCATGTGTATTTTTAGGTGCGGTTGAACTGCGCATGCGTAGTAACTTTTTTTATGCAAGGTACGTAGGATATCGGCACGGAAATCCATTAGGCATGGACTTCAAATCCGTGCTTAGTGAGATATGTCCGGAGGGGCGTGTCAGTCCTCCGTGCGTAGAAAGTTACGTGAAAGTGGGTGGGGAGGCATTTAAATGACCTAATATGAGCACGGATAAGAATGTACGCACGTACCTAAGCAACTTAATCACAAATATACACACGTAGAGTTAAGGTTGCCCTATGGTGTCGGAAGTCTGCTAGTGCTAGGGGAGTGTCATGGGTGTTGGCTTGCAACTTAGGCGCGTATATTTGCGAATCTGTGCGTACTTATTTCACACTTAAGTGTCAATACGGTCCAAGGACATTAAATCGCTGTCCACAGAGTTGCCTGTAAATGATAATATTTTATATTGCTACCCCTGAAAAAAACAAGGTTTTTGAACCCGGTTTATTGCTGTGTCCCAGCTCTTCACCCCCTTTTGTTTATTACTGTTTACACTGGGCAACATAAGCACTGGGAAAGTAATTTCATAGTAATTACTTTCCCAACCTTCTTGTATTTTCTTTAAAAAAAAAACTTGCAATATTAATTGGGTCGATTATTAAAAAAAAAAATTGTCTTTTAATTTAAAATTTAAGGTAGAATACAACGTCTAATTAGCATCATACTTCTGGCATGTCCATAGTGCTTTGCTACATAATTAGATAACTATATTACGGTTTATATGGAAAAAGGATATTTCTTTGTCATGCACCTGGTTATTAAATGGCAACATATGTTTATATCCATGTATTTATTTTGCTAGTCTGAGAGTATTGCTGTCATCCTGGATGATTGAGTGAGTTTATTCATTTTCATTTTCTGTACATGATTTTCATTTTAGGCGTGTAATTTATAGTTGCACAAAAAATAATGCTTTAAAACATTGACACAGAGGGCCCTATCAATTAACTTAAAAGCGTTTACTGGGGTATTTTTAACGCTGTTTTTAGCAAAATAACAGGCGGTATTTTTTTTTAAATACTCCTTTTTTTAACGATATCGGTAATTTTAAATTTGCACCTATAAGAGGTGCGTATTTTTAACGATATCCTTTCTTGTGCCCTGACAGGGCATGCTGATGCTTGTAGAACTACAAGCATCAGCATGCCCATGGATGCCAGGGCATTCTGATACTTTTAATCCGGGGGGTGCCTTGGTAAAAAAAAAAACACATTGTGGAACTCACTTCCTTCTATCAGGAAATGCCCGGCGCTAATGACAGGTTCACTGTCATTGGCCAGTGTCTGAAATTTTGTGAGAACGATATTTCAGACATATACCCCAGTGACAGTTAACCTGTCATTAGCGCCGGACATTTCCTGCTACAAGGAAGTGAGTTGCGACGTTCCACAATGTTTTTTTTTTTTTTTTTTTATTATTTTTTTTTTTGATCACTCAAATCGCTGCCTGCTCATTTTACGCACCGAAGGGCCGAATTTTACTAAACAATTGAATTGGCATATTTTTAACGCTAAATGATCAGCGAAGACGTCGTATTTTTATGGTATTTTTGAAAAATACGCCGACAATTGAATCGGGCCCTCTGTCTTTAACTGACGAGTTATAGAAAATCCTTGCTCATTGCAACTAGTGTCAGTATCAAAATGTAAATATAAACAAACAATGTTTGACTGCAACAGGACATTTCACCTAACTAGTATAAGGCACTGTTTCTTCTTTCTGCTTATGTGTATTTGTTTCTCAAGGATTATTTTTAATGATGAATATTAATCATAAGCAATTATGTTTCTGGAGGGAGATCCTCATGAAGGACCGGATTCAGAGTTCCGAGCATGTGCGATGTGGAATCGCACATGCTCATTTGACTACGGGCTATTCAAGGATGCACTTCCAAGCATCCTATAGCCCACTCTGAATAGCACGTAGGGTGCTACTCAGAGTAGGATGCGGATGTGCAAGGCACATCCGACTTGTTAAAAAGTAGTCTTAATGCCTTAATGGCTCCGACTTTCTTTTTAAAAGTTAGAAAAAACCCGTTCCCCCCCCGCCTGCCCCGCAGCCTATGTGTAAAAAAAAAAACAATAAACTTCCGGCCGACAGCGCATACTGCCGATAGTAGAACTACAGGCGCAAGCATGCCCATGAATGACAAGGCATGCTAGCGCTTGTAGAACTACTATCGGCAGCATGCCCTGTTACAAAAGCCTACACATGGCCATTTAGTAAAAAAAAATAATACAGTGCCTGCTCCTTAAAATTAAAAAACGCTTCACGTGCCCCCACAAAAATGAATAAAAGACATTGCACAAGTGCCACATAAGAAATAAATAAACAATAATGCCACCAGTGCCCCAGAATAAACAAACAATATTCCACCAGTGCCCCAGAATAAATAAACAATAATGCCACTAGTGCTCCAGAATAAACAAACAATAATGCCACCAGTGCCCCAGAATAAACAATAATGCCACCAGTGCCCAGCAATATATAAGAAAACGTGCCACATTTAACTGCAATAACATAAAATATAAAGGCATATATGCCCCCTTTAAAAAAAAGATAATCATAAAAAAATCCCATAATCTGGCCTGAAAAAAAAAAATAACAACCTTACCTGTTCTGATCCAGTCTTGTAAGCTTTTATTCCGGAGGGGTGGTCTTGGCAGAAAAAAAAAACCCTATTGGAACGTCGCTTACTATGTCCTGCAAGCAGGACATCCCGGCGCTAATGACAGGTTGGCTGGCATTGAGGTATATATATACCCTCTGCCAGCGTGTGAAATTTTCAAAGTCTCATGATGGAAATTGGGAGTGATGGAAAACGCAGTGTAGAAGGGGCAGATTGGCTGTAGACTTTTCCTGCTAGACTGGTTATAAAACATAGTAGTCACATCATAAGATGCTGTGTGCATTAGGAGGTGGAAACTATGACCATTAATAAGTAAAAAAGGAAACTTTCTTTATTAGGTGGGGGGGGGGGGGAAACTTTCTTTATTAGGTGGGGGGGGGGGGTCACTATAATAAAATCAGTATCGTATAGAAGTTACCATACAAGGTTTACTGCAAATATTAGTTAGCACATGCTTTATTGTATTGTAACATACTGACATCAAATTTTTCCTTTAATTGTCTCTACATAACCAGTAACATTATATATTTGCACTGCTATTGTTAAGGTTCTTGATCATGTTGCAGGTTTGCTGAAAGAGCAACACCAATCATCTGCTAATCATGTCTACTATTGTGATAAAGGAAACAGAAAAGATTATATGGATGTACAGAGGAAAGTACACAAAGTTTGCCACAGGAGCGCTAATATGTTAGGTAGGTATCGCTGCCAGTAGTATGATACACTCTGAGGATGGTATAGGGCCTCTTCAAAAGACAGTATTATTGTAGAAATTGAGTGTCATATACCACTAGCGCTGATACTATGGGGAAAAATTCTTTAAACAATGATATGATGATCTGCACGCTGAATATGTGTGCATAAGTTTTATGCAGTATATGTCATAAAAGTCAAACCTATATTTATCTGAAAATCTGCTTCTATAGGATTTTCTTACAAAGTCCACAGAAATATATCAGATCTCCACAGTGTCTCAAAAGTCCTGATTTAGGTACTGTGAGACCGCAACCAGGGGTATGGTGAAGTCCCTTCAGGTTCACAGGATCCTCTATGTTCACAAAAGTTCGTTACAAAGGGAACACATTGTATGTAAAAAAAGAGGCAACAGTCTTACAGTTTTTGCAGAGCTCCGTTCCCCGCTGTCAGGCCGAATGGTGCGCTGTATGCGATCAGCTGTTCGGTCTCCTCCGTGTATAGTGCTGTGTCCGTTACAGACACAAAGTACTCTCCTGCTATTTACAGCCTCACTGTCGATCGCGGTGTCTCTGTTGCAGCCGCAAGTGTGCCCTCCTGCTGGGTTTCAGCCTCACTCTCAATCACAATGCTGGGTGGCTCGTTTGGAAAGTGATTGGCGTTAGAGCATAGGGGGGCAAGGTCAGGCAGGAAGAGAGAAAAAAACGCAATATAGTGTAATTCTGTTACAAGACAAAATACAGCGTTTATTAAGGTGCTCCAGGATACTCACAAAGTTTTCAGTTCATAAAAGCATATATCAAAATAAGTGGTGATGTTTGGATAGCATTTAGCTAGTTGCACACTCCACTGATGACCTTTGGTCAAATGTAATCCTTCACTCAATGCAATGCCAACGCGTTTCGGACAGTAAGATGTCCTTTCTCAAGGCTAAAAGTGTCTTGTGCATAAGTGGAGGTTTAAATAGAGGGTAATGGGGGTGTGTCCATTTCAGTTAAAATCAAAATAAATATAACAAATATTGAAAATATTGCAATACAATAAAAACATAGATACAGGAATACTTCCATAATTATTAGATATTAAAAATATATATAAAACATAACAGCAATAGAAGAGGCAGAGTATACAGTCATATATTAATGGGGGAGGAGTCTTAAAAAATAAATAAAGAAAAATGGTTTAAAAACGACCCGTTTAAATCAATTATAAAAACCATTTAATTTCAAAATCCATATTTAGACCTGCTGGTTCTAGCGTTTCCAAATTAAAAATCCATTTCATTTCTGTTTTTGCTAAGGATTCTAGTATATTGTTACTCCTCCATTTTGGATTAACTCTTTCTATGCCAATAACTTTTTGTATAGAGGCAGGGGAGCAGGAATGTGTGTTTTTAAAATGTAAAGATAAATTATGATTAATAAAACCCTTTTTTATGTTGGTCACATGCTCCGCCCATCTGGTTTTAAGTTGCCTTGAAGTTCTTCCAATATACTGTTTACCGCATTTACATTCTATGAGGTAAATAACATTTTTTGAGTTGCACGTAATAAATTGTTTTATTTGATACACCTGGTCGGTTTGTGTGGATTTAAATTCTGTTGTTTTTGTAGGTTGTTTAGTGCATGTTCTACACATGGCACAGGATCCGCACCTATGGAATCCAGTTGTTGCTATTTTAGGGATATTTTCTTCTATGGTGCGGTGGGCACTATGAGTAATTATTGAAGCAATATTCTTGGCTCTAGTGTATATAAATTTGGGATGAGATGGAACAATATCTTTAAGCTCTGGATCCTGTGTAAGCAGATGCCAATTCTTTTTTACAATTTTTTCTACATCTCTAAATTTAGAGTTAAATTGTGTAATAAAGGCTATCTGATAATTAATGTTATCCGTGGTGTTAGTTTTCTGTGGTGATAACAGTGCTTTTCTATCCATAGTGATAAGATCTTCAACTATGGTTTTCAGGGGGGGTTCCTCATATCCCTTTTCCACAAATTTGTTGACCATAATTTCAGATTGTTCAGTAAAATCAATTATTTTCGTGCAGTTACGTCTAATCCTTTGTAGCTGGCTTTTAGGGACACTATCCAACCACTTTCGATGGTGACAGCTCTCTTTACTAATTAATGAATTAGAGTCTGTTGGTTTAGTATAGTTTTTAACTTTTAAAATACCTTCTTCTGGAAAAATGGTTAGATCCAAGAATTCGACTGCAGTTTGACTTATGTTAAATTTTAGCTGTATATTTTTGTTATTATTATTTAGAGAGTTGCAAAATTCTGTTAAAACCTCCTCTGTGCCCTCCCAGATGAAGATCAGGTCATCTATATAGCGCAGCCACATGATGATATGTTTTTTCCATGGTTGGTCCTGCCAGATGACCGAATCTTCCCATGAGGCCAGAAAGAGGTTCGCAAAACTGGGGGCCACTTTGGCCCCCATTGCAGTCCCCGTCTTCTGCAGATAATACGTATCTTTGAAAAAGAAGTAATTGTTCTCCAAGATAAAATAGAGGCCTTCTGTTATGAAGTTCTTTTCAGCCACTGATTCTGTTTGGAGAAAAGATTCAACTCCCTCTACTCCATCCTTGTGATTGATGATGGTGTAGAGGGAGGTGACATCCGCTGTGACCAGGAATCTATGTTCGTTCCACGTCATGTTTTCCAGATGTTTAATGACAGATAAAGTGTCCTTTAAATACGATGGGGTTTTTGTAACCTTTGGTTGTAATAATGAGTCTAAGTATTCAGACAGTTTAGCTGTGACTGAATTAATGCCAGCGACTATTGGTCGACCTGGTGGGTGGGAGGGGTCTTTGTGTATTTTAGGGAGAAAATACAGTACTGGTATTGTTGGTGTCTCCATCTGTAGAAATTTGTGAATCTCTGGTCCTATCGCTCCTGTGTTATGATGTTTTTGGATGAAGAGATTATATTTTACAAGTATTTTTTGAGTTGGATCGGCTTTTAGGGTTTGGTAGGGGTTTTTTTCC
>WWET01001018.1:172877-185285 GCA_011038615.1 Limnodynastes dumerilii
TTTCTAACCATATATTTACAGCAGGTGGTTTCCTGTTGGGATTAGCTGCGTTGCCCCAATTGTGTGTCAAGCGACGATTATCTTTATTTTTCTAGCAGTCTTAATTATATACTGTTAACTAGGGTATGTTTTTTTTATTGTGGTTACAATTTTTTTTTGTTCTGTATTTTATGTTTTTTACATAGATACTGTAATGTATGATGGTGACTGAAGTGAATGTTAAATCGTAAAACAGGAGAGCACACATTTTAGTGTGCAGAGGTGTGCCTAACACCATAGCATCGGCACTGGACACTAGACAACTTAAAGCGAAAGTGGCAGTAGACCATGCTATCTCAGTCAACTAAAAACAAAAACTATGACTACAATTTTGCCTTGTCTGACAAATCTTGGTTTCAACTATGCCATGCAGATGCTATGGTCAAAATTAAATTTAGAACAAATCAATCGATATATCACATCATATCTCATGTGTGTTCTTGCCATTGGTTAAAATTCACAACTTATACATACGTCCCAACGTTCCTGATTTCAGCGGGATAGTCCCGCTTTCGGGAGACTGTCCTGCTGTCCCGCCCGCATTACAATCTGTCCCGAGAGAAGAGACTCACGGGATAAAGTCGTTGTTTTTTTTTTCCAGTTTCTGTAGCCCGTGCGGTCCTGCATATGTGGCTGGGCTATTTTTTTTCCTACCCCTACAAGCAGTATCGGTAATACAGGGCGCCTATGGAAGCCCTTTATGACCAAATCTGTTTCTGTCAATGACACTGACAGTCATTGTCATTCACAGAAACAGATTTGGTCACACAGGGCTTCCGTAGCAGCCCTGTATAATCTGCACTGCTTATTGGACATGTGACTGTCGGGGAAGGGGAGGGGGGTGGGCGCAGAGGAAGGGAGCAGCGCCCTATCACAGGTAAGAGAGAGAGAGAATAATATTACAGGGGCAAATATATAAAGGCTGGGCAAAAACAGGGGCAGATATATAAAGGCTGGGCAAGAACAGGGGCAGATATATAAAGGCTTAAAGGATGGGCAAAAACAGTGGCAGATATATAAAGGCTGGGCAAAAACAGGGGCAAATATATAAAGGCTGGGCAAAAACAGGGGCAAATATATAAAGGCTAGGCAAAAACAGGGGCAAATATATAGAGGCTGGGCAAGAACAGGGGCAAATATATAGAGGCTGAGCAAAGACTGGGGCAAATACATAGAGGCTGGGCAATAACGGGGGCAGATACATAGAGGCTGGGCATAAACAGGGGCAAATACATAGAGGCTGGGCAAAAACAGGAGCAAATATATAGAGACTGGGCAAAAACAGGGGCAAATATATAGAGGCTGGGCAATAACAGGGGCAAATATATAGAGGCTGGGCAATAACAGGGTCAAATATATAGAGGCTGGGCAATAACAGGGTCAGATATATAGAGGCTGGGCAATAACAGGTGCAAATATATAGAGGTTGGACAAAAACAAGGCAGAAATATGGAGGCCGGACAAGTAATATAGGGCATAAATATGGAAGCTGGAAAATAAACAGGGGCAGATATATGGAGGCTGGTCAAGTAATAAGGGGCATACATTATGCAGGCTGGACATATTAACAGGGGCAGACAATATGGAGGCTAGACATAGAAGCAGGGGCAGATATATGGAGGCTGGACATATAATAAGGGGCAGAAAATATGGAGATTGAACATAAAAAGCGGCAGACATAAAGACTGGACATATAAAAAGGGCCAGACATAAGGATGGCTGGACAAATAATTAGGGGCAGACACCTCTGGGCGGTGCAAGACAAACCTACTTCCCCAGACTGGGGTGGTACAAAACACATACCCCCTACCGTGTCGCGAAAATTTTGTCCCTCTTACCAATTCTTAAATGTTGAGAGGTATGCTTATATGCAGTGCCAGAAAATCCCCCGACTATTGCTTGCAGAAGACGGTATTAGTTTAGAATCTGACCCAGTATCATTGTATGTTAATTCACAATATGATATTCTCATTTAGCTTATTCACCTGCAAGACACATTGCACCATATACATGTTTGCACTGGGGATTTAAGTATTAATGCATTGGCAAACTCTGAACTCTCAGGAAGGGAGGAAATATAAGAGGGGAAATTGATCACAAATATTTGATTCAGTCCAGGGAAATACATCAGCAGCTATAAAGCATCTGCCTGCACCATCTGTGTCATTTAAACTAGGTTACATTCTGGCAGGGTTGATTTCTTTCCACATTTTTATTGGAAATAACATCAGTACACTCCTCAATATTAATGACAACCATAATTACATTATGAAGCATACTTTAAAAACCTATATGTAGTCTATGCAACCTGAAAGAGACATATTAATACACCTTGCTGGGATTTTCAGATCACTATAGTATTGCAAAATGTTACATCTATGGATATAACTGTTTAATGGACAAAACCAAATAATTAAGACTGCTGTGTAACATTAGAAAAAGACATCTGGAAAACATGCATTGTTAGGGGTGCCTAAAGACTGGGAAACACAGTTTGGGAAACACTGATTTATTTAATGAGGCTGATCTGGAGGTTGAGAGTACAGCCAAAGCAGGTTCAAGATTAGACCTGACCAAAACAAATGTGAGTCTCCGCTACGAATGTCCCTATTTCGATAGGGTTCCCAGCCAGACTCGATGAGGCATAGTAATCAATCCCGGGAGCACCGAATATGGTGCTCCGAAAGGTAAGTAAATATTTTATGCCCAACCCACTTCCTAACCCTAACCCTAGGTCTCCCCCCTGTAGCCCAACCCTAAGTCTCCTCCCTGCAGCTTAAACTTAAGTCTCCCTCCCCCCCGCAGGCTAACCCTAAGTCTCGCAGCCTAACCCTAAGTCCCCGGAGATGGTTACTCACCTCTCTTGGGGTCCGGTGGCAGCACTTCCGAAACTACATCGCATACTCCCCAATCATAAAAAAAATGTCTAAATCTGCTGTCATTCGAAATACGGACAGCCGAAAAGCAACTTTTGACTGTCCCTACTTCGTAATGAAGTAGATCGCAGCTGGGACTCGCAAAGAACTAAAACCATGCTGAATAGCAAGGAAAGACAAATTTAAAGAGTGACAATAGAATGAGATAAGAAATTTCCTATCTATGTAGTATGTGAGATCTATGTGCAAAAACAAAGTATTTATGCTTCATGTAAAAAATGTATTTGCACCACTTACATTACAACATGCTTTTGCTCAGTTCTACATTAACACTTGTTTTACCCTTACTCTCAAACTCCAGATCAGCCCCAATGCCTCCAGTCTACACATTGCCTAGAAAAGTCCAAACCAGAGATGGTGAAAATACATGATTTAGAGGAAATTAAAATATAAATGTAAATATACAAAGAAATACTTTGGAAAACATACATACACATTAGAGGATAGTAATATAGGGCCTGATCCAAACTTACAGTGTTGCTGCCCTCAGAGTTCCGAGCACAACTACAGCTGATGCAGGGTCCCTGCTGGAACCAATCTTCTGTACAAATGAGGGTTGGCTACTCTTCTTCCTATAGAGAAAATGTGTTCTATAGAGTGTTTCCTATATAAAGATGCCTACTTATAACGCAAATGGAAGCCACACCAATACATTTAACTATTGTTAAGTTGTCACATTATTAACTTAACTAGTATATTTTAGTTTTTAGCTTTTTAAAGGTCAGATGACCCTACTTTAAAACTTCCATGCTGTCCTTACTTAAAATGGTAACAGCCCAGAAGTCTGGATAGCATGGAGGTCGCTTATCACTCCCTCACTGTTATTCTATCCACATTCTACACCCCTTCCATATAATGGAGACGCTTTCCGCCCTGTCCCGCCATTCCGGCCTCAGCATTGGAGTTAATCCCAGGAAGTCAGTCCTTGGACTGTGGTGCTCACGCATGTGCTGTTAACAAAAAGCGTGCGTTTTCCAAACCTAGCAGTTGGAGAATGCCCCCCATTTGTAAGTCTGGATCTGGTCCATAATAATAAAACAAGCTCAATATGTGTATCACTCAGTTTACCAAGTCTAGTTTTTGATATTGTTTATTAGGTACACATTCACTTGGGATAGACCTGCCCCTTGCATGCAGCCATGTCCATCCTCACCATCATGAGCTTTGGTGAATACGTGGCTTGGGGTATTCAGTCACAGGAAAATCATTTTTTACATCAGAAGTTATTTGGGAGTTTTGGGCCTCACAGATTAGTACATTTATATTTATGAAACACTAAACATTGACCTTCTCATCTGGTTTTTTAAAGCATATGACAAATTGTGAATATAGCATTTTATTTCATATTAATCTAGCTGGATAAAATTTTTATGGCTTTTAGAATCACATAACATTCATGTTCACTGCCTAAAATATATCAGTAGGGCAAAGAAAATGTATTACTTCATAGGAAAATAGGGTTAATAATAGTTATACCTTAGATAAATTGCATTTGATAGAGATAGATTAGTCTCAGAGGTTATCACATTTTATAGGTTATAAGTGTAAACATTAAAAATTGATTCAAAATAAATCTATAAAAAATGTGATTTATTTAATTACCTACAGAAGTCAATTCAGGAAAGTCTTACATTTATTTGCCCACACACTGAACAACTGTGATTAAGCCCTTTCTGGTTAACAAATAACTTCATAATTTAGAACCCAAACACTGGGGTTAATATTGAACCGGACCAAGAATGAAGTATAAACAGCGCTTGTAAGCACTAACCTATAAGTTAGGCATAGTGTGATCCTATATTCTGTATGTGCTAGGGTAGTGCACTCCTCTAGCACACCCCTCGTGAATATGGAAGTTCTGTGCCCAGGTCCCCACCATAAATTTTACAAACATGTCCCACCTAAAATGGATGTGGAGCATAATATTTAATCATATGTAAGGGCATAAATAAATGACTTTAATACTTTCCCCTACCCTGCCGTTAGAAAGGCTTCCTGTGTGTAATTCAGAACCCTGTGTATCACATTCTGACGTGTAACAACCATGATCATGTATGCGCAGAACACACGCATGGAGTACTACGAATTTTGCAAGTGTAAATGGCCTATTCTGAATCACCCCATTACGTCCCCCTATGTCTATTACATCTGTTCATGAAGTTCAGCTTTGTGTAAACAAAAATATGACTGAGAGATGCATACAAACTTTTGAGGAAACTTGCTTTGTGTTGATTTCATTATTGCATTAGCATATAAGGTTGTTTTCAGTACACTATACTGTAAATCATTGGGAGCACTCATTAAGTGCAAATTATGCTTTGTTGCAAGAAAACTTCCAAATGATAAGTAACAGTCACTGTTTTCCAGTTCTCCTGCTCTACTTGTGACATATTTATACAATTCAGGTTTACTCAGAATCATTGCACCCCATTTGTATAGACTATTATTCAGAAAGCACATACCTACAAGAATGCATACTAATAAGAACTTTTACATTGTTATTATAGTGATACTATGAATATACTTAAGATTTTGAACACTTTCTCATGGTGGCCCTATCAATTTTGTTGATACATGCAAGATCATGTTTATATTATTAAAAAAATAATCATTGTTAACTGGTCACTCTGAGTAAAACACAGGATGTGATGTTAAAAGTAAATGTCATCTGCTTCTTTACTCCTATACTATAATAGTAGTGTTTTATTAGCATTCATTAAGCCTGCTGCATGCAGAAAATAATTGGATTTTGCAAATCTCTCCCTTTGATAAAACCTAAATGGAGAAATGCGTCAAAGGTGCTATGATCTGTATAGCATGAGCTTTTACTCGCTAGTTTAATATGGCTACCATCACAGTGATTTCAATATCTTCAGCATTACCCCCTCTCCTTTCTGCCTATGATAATATACAAGCTATTGTAACATAGTAACAGCAACAATGAGACTGGATGAAGTTGTGATATATGGGAGCCCACTCTGAAAAAGTGTATCATTACATGGAGGATTTGTACACCTGGCTGTGAGACAGTTCATGTGAATAATGGAGGCATTATAACAAAGATCACAGTTCACTTTACACCACAGAAGCTGCCTTCTATCCAGTTCCATTCCTACTCCATTCTATACTTATTCTATGTATTGTGTATATGTATGTATTATTTATCTTATACTGGACAGATATCTTTCTACACATATGCTAGACATTATTGTTAGGGTCACGAAATCTAACCAGAGCCTGATATTCACTAAAGCCCCCAATGATGGGGCCAGTACGGGCTGCAGAACTCTGGCAGGTCACAGCTCCCAGCAGATGGACCCCAATGCATGCGGGTAAGAACAAAGAACACTAAACAAGGAATATATACCGTGACAGAGAGTATGATGTTGCAACGCAGCCTTCTTGCGTACTGGTTGCTAGGTAGCACCAGGACACCGGTCTCCGATCCCAGGGAGAACACTGCCACGGGAGGAAAATAGGGTAAGCACTGTAACCCTTCGGTGACAGCGTGTAACAATTATATTTCAATGCAATTCAATTAAATTTCAGTTCAATTTTGAGTATACTCATTACTATGACTGTATGACCATCTCATTTGGACACTATGGGCCAGATTTACTAAGCTGCGGGTTTGGAAAAGTAGAGATGTTGCAACATCTCCACTTTTCCAAACCCACAGCTTGGTAAATCTGGCCCTATACCTGGTCTCCCCCATTTCTTAATAAGGTCTGCATATAGTTTGAATTTTACATATCTTGTTTTTATCTGTTTTTGTACTTTTATTATAAGTTTGAATAATAATAGATGTTACGTGTTTTTTTATTGGAGTGAATAAATTGGTTTGATCAATTCTGTGCTCTTACTTTTCCAAGATTTTACAAATCTGCCTATGTTTTCACTGGCACTGTTTTTGGAATATTGTATGTGTAACTTACTATTCATACATACATGATTATGATGCTCAAGTAGATGTAGTGGGAGCATGAAGTACTGGCCATCCTGTGGCTCTCCAAGAGTTTTGAAACTATGAATCCAAGTACTACCAGGTATCAACTATGCCTAAGAACATAAAATTCATTGGGAGTCATAGTTTCACAGCACCTGGAAGTCAATTTACAATAAGGATTTTCCATGGGTGCCATAACATGATTACTAATAATTTTGGGGGCCAGCTGAGGGACTTACAAGCAACACGCTGCAGCCAGTAAATTCCAGAGCTGCAAAACAACAGTTTTACAAATCTTAGTTAAAGGCGTGTGCACAAAGCACTCTCTCACTATTGTAGTGTCTGAATACTAAGAGTCTGGACTAATTTACAGTATGTTCAGGTAACTATTTATTTACCACTAACCACATAAAAATAATTGGCGCTTAGTTGTGAATGCGTTGCTAAGAAAGCCTGCCTTACGAAGTAGGGACAGCTGAAAGTAGCTTTTTGGCTGTACCTATTTCAAAAGGCAGCACTGTTTTTTTTGTGGTTTTTTTTTAATGGGTGACTATGCAATTCGCATACTCACCCGTTCACTTTCTGAAGCGCCACCACTGGGGACTTAGGGTTAGGCTGCAGGGGGAAGGGGTAGGGTTAGGGGAAACTCACTGTGTTTGGTGTTCGGGGATGGAATGCTATGCCTCATCGAGGTGTAAGCAATCGATATCCCAAGCGAACGGCCCTAATGAAATTGGGCCATTCGCTAAGAGAATGTGAATGCATTCTCAGCCTGGACATGTTAAACTTCTTATCCATAAAGACTTCTGACTGCTGCTGTCATTTCAACTTTCTATTTGTAAGGTATAGATTTCAGGTATAAATTCAAGAATATTTTACAAATTACTAATTATTGGTAAATAGTTCAGCCTAAACTCAGGTATCCCGACTTTTGTATCCTCAGCTTTTATTGCCTGCAAGAGTAAGAGGTACAGCATCCCTAGAGAAAAAACAATGGGGATATAGTGAAACGCTAAATGACAGGAACAAAGGAGACTTCTGTGGTATCCCCTCCATTGCTTGCCATTTGTAACTATAGAGCATACTTAAAATAGAGAGAAATTAGAATGAGTGCACTGCTATTTTATCAAGAAAGGGGCTGGGCATACTACTATACTGTAGAACAGACAATGGGGCAGATCCAGAACTCTGCTTTTCCACGATTTTCCGCGTGGCGGAGAAGTAAATTCGCAGATTTGAATGCACTGCGCATGCGCACCATAGAAAATACGCACATTCACGTAGCGTAATTTTGGACGTATGGCCTATTCACGTATGTCTCACGTAAATACTTACGTGTGGGCATGCCAAATTTACGTTAGTCAACAATACGTGCGTTTTACGTGAAGTAGGCGGGGGGTGGTATTTAAAGTGTACAGTATGGGCGTGCTAAGCTGCGTACGTTCACGTAGTCAGTACGTCCGTTAGCAGACGTATGCTGTTACGTTTGGAAAAGTTAAGGTAGGGTTTGGGTAGCGTATTTTGACAAAATACGTCCGTGCAAGGGGTGTGCCGAGGGGAGTGTAGCGAACTTACGTGTACGAAAATACGCCCCGCGAATATACGTACGCACACACGTAGTTCTGGATCTACCCCAATGAGTTAGACAAATACAATAAAAGAGAGCGCCAACAGGACACAAATTGGGGCTGCAACTCACATTTCTGCCAGGTCTCTTCCAGTGCTTTGGGTTCACTGCTGTGGCATCTGTCGAAAGTCTCTTTTTTTTGTTGTGTAATTAAAACAGAGATGTGACCATTATACTTTAAAAGTCCTACTTGCTTTAAAAAATAAATAAAAAATATAAACAATTGCAATTTACCTTTTATTAGTGTATGTACGGTGCGTGTGTAAATTGGCTGTCAGTTCTCGTGGCGCACGTTAGGTATTGGAATGCAGCTGAACAATGCTTCATTCTGAAGTGGAAG
This sequence comes from Limnodynastes dumerilii, assembly GCA_011038615.1. NCBI lineage: Eukaryota > Metazoa > Chordata > Amphibia > Anura > Limnodynastidae > Limnodynastes > Limnodynastes dumerilii. The sequence goes on from WWET01001018.1 coordinate 181,766, forward strand.
TCACTCTCTTACAGCGGACCGGACGTATGAGATACACATGACTGATGGTAATCGTACAGTGAGGACGTTCCAAAGGCCCTACGTGCAATCCACCATTCTGTACATGGGCCTTCCACATGCAGAGACTTAAGGTAGGACTGTGCATGTGGAAGGCCTGGACATTCTTAATCTCAAATTCCGTACATTAGCCTTTGTTGCAGAGTTCAGGATCAGGCCTAACATACAGTATATGTATTAATTAAATTAATTAGTTAATTGCTTTAATATGTTTTGTAAATCAAGAACAGTTCATGAAATTTCAACTGTTATCCATTTTGTCAATTTGCAGTAAAGCACTGGAACATTCAGATCTGCTCCCAGCGTGTTTTATTACCACAAAGAAAATGCTGAACTACACATTTCATGTTGACAGAACACTAACTTTAATAATGGTAGATTGTTTTTCAACCACACTGTGCAATTCATAACTTATGGCTCTTTCACTAAATAAAAAACATTTATGTGCTTGAAAAGTGATTCAATCCAATAGCCTAGCGCTTTCTTCCTGTAAAATATTACATTCACATCTTTGACATTGTAATCAACCATTTTAGCCAACATGTTTTTTTTCTCAGTAGAGGAAGTCATTGAGGCTTCAGCCTTTGATTGCTGCATTATATTGCATTAAAAAGGAAGGAGAGCTAGAGAGCATTGCTATTCACTAACAACCATGAATTCTCAGACAAAATGAAATTACCTCTGAAAGAACTTTTATCTCAGACTGAAAACATGCTTAGTATGAATAGCAATCTATTGGGAAGAGATGTACCGGTGTAAGTGGCTTGGTGATCTTTTAGATTGTGAATTGAGCATGGTTCTTAATTAGAATAAGGATTGTGGTTAGCATGCCAAACTACCAATGACTATCTGCTACAGCCATGCTGCATGTTTAGAGCTTAAGGTACAGCTCAGACATGTTACTGCAAGTGCAGACCTTTTTTTTTATAAGACCTCATTTATTTTATTGAATTAAAATCATTGTTTTAAATATATCTTCAGAGACCTTTCCAAACATGCAACACCCTTGAGTAAATGTATTCATAAATAAAAGGTATGGTGAAAACTAATTGGTGAGAGGATGTACAGAAATATGAAGCAATGAACACCTGGGAAGGCTTATTGACAAGAGGTTGCTATAAATTTCAGAAAGGATTGTTCCCTTGATACTATACTGTTACAAAGTACTATGATGTGTGCATGGAAATATGTTTTTACAGGTGTTTACAGGCTTGTAAAGCTTTTACTTCATTAAAGTCAGGAAACGACCAAAGGCATTAAACAGTAGCATATGGTAAGGGAAATTATATGCATGGTTTTATGAAAATGAATCCTTATAAGATTAGGATATTTTTCTGTTGAGACTAGATTTGACCAGCCAACACTATGTATGAGGAACTCTTATCATTCATATCCTATAAGCAGAAGAATCTACATCTATGGAAAATTGTGTATATTATTATTAATATTTTAACATAAACATATGATAATAACTGTCAGCTAATGTTGTCATTGTTAATAGCATGGACATCGCAAGTCTTGCTTTATAGACCTTTTAAATACATTGACTTGTGTTGACTTTTCTGTTTTTCTTTAGCTTTACTGTTTATTTAGGGTGCATGCATTCTCAACACTGCGTCTGTGTTATAACTCTGGACCGGATCCAGAATTAATAGCGTCAGGTGATTTACGCACGCAAGGTGCGTAAATCACCTGACTGAACGGAGGGCGCATGCGCCCTCCAGCTTAAACGCTAGGATTACTATAGTAATCCTAGCGTAACATCTGGAGGGCGCATGCGCCCTCCGTTCAGTCAGGTGATTTACGCACCTTGCGTGCGTAAATCACCTGACGCTATTAATTCTGGATCCGGTCCAGTGTTATTATGTACATACTGTACAAGTTTTATCAGATTATGGCCCTAATTTTCCTGGAGCAGATGCACATATTCAGACATGAGAGAAGTGACGCTACCGACACCATCCAGCAGAGGGAGATAGTTGTGTTTGGAAATAGGTGTTTCTTCTTTGATACTGTATAGTGTATGCGTTTCCTCTACCATATCCACAGAAAACTTAAGGTTGTGCAGTGGCTGTTGGAAGTCCATCCGTCCTCCAAATCTTTTGCTCAGAGATCACAGGAAAACGCAGCCCTGTATATATGTATTTATTAATTTTTACTAGAACATGACACCCCCACAAAAATACGAGTGTTATACACCTGTTAATTGATAATTAGTCATCAGTAGCAACACAACAGCATTTAAGATTTTTCTTCATTTTATTTATACTCGGCTCTCCTTTCCCCCTTATTTTCTTTTTCTTTCTGTTGGCTGCCCTCATCAACTCAGCAGCTCTGTAACATCATAAACGTAGTTTTGGTTCACCACATCATATAAGTTTAGTTATAGAACCCAGAGCCTGGACTCCTCTGCACACATTGGGGCTGATCCAGAGCTGCACTTACACCTTTTTCTAGGTGAAAGTGTAGACCTGAGCAATACCATGTTCAGGACCGCCGTCAGACCCTGCAGCTGTGTCCTGGGCCCTGCCTCCTATGTGACATCCCATAGGGGTGGGGCGCCGCGGACCTGCTTTAACAGCAGGTCGGTGCAAAGGGAAGTTTTTCCCTGAGCATTGCCCTGCTAAAGAGAAGGATACCGCCGATACCTGCTTCTGCAAAAGCTAGGCAGGTATTGGGGGGCCCCCATCAGCTCCGGGTCTGGGACAATAATCCCAGTTGTCCCTCCGACCCTGACCATGTTGACCATGTTGAACTGCAAGGAGTGGCACATTTTAATTATGAAACCAGAATTAGAATTGAGAGGTGAAGTTTCTTAGCTCAACTCTATTTTATAGATTATACATAAAGCTACACAGTATTCTATGTGCAAGTGTTCTATGTGCAAAGTAAAGTGTTTTCCCTGTATGCAAAAGAATCAAAATGAATTAGCTCCTCCTACTTTGCAAAATGGTAAGGCCGAGCTGCACACTAACACCTGTTTTGCTCTTAATACCAAACTCTGAATCTGCCCTATTAACTCAGAGCATAAGACTGGGCTAATTTGTGGGTGCATTAAGGCATTTCCTGGTCAATAGGTGGCTGTGTTTGATGGTGCCTCAATCATCATTTATGTTAATTGATTATCATTCCTCTTCAGATTCTAGAGAAAGAAGTTTCTAGCATAATAAATGGATGTTGCCAGGCTGGTGCAGTTGTCAAGACTCCCTATTTTACAAAAGTGTTTTGTTCATTTGTTTTTGGTCATTTCATATTTACCAAACTATGTAACAAATTAATACTAAGTTGATAATGATAACTAGTGATACCTAAAAGAATGCTTTGCACATTTTATCAACAGTATGGTTTAGCCAGATAAAAGAAATTTTGGTTCCCGATACACTCGTGTTTTTCGGGGCCTCCATCCCTCCTCAATCATGTCTGCAACAGTGGATTGCAGGGGTCTCTCTAAACCTCAGACCCA
>WWET01001018.1:193208-208766 GCA_011038615.1 Limnodynastes dumerilii
GATGGGAGTACTGGAGGAGGCTGGAGGCACATGATGGGAGTACTGGGAGCGAATGGGTAATTGGGGGGGGGGGGTGCCAGTCCCTTACTTTGCCAGGGGCGCTGGACCCATAGATACACCCCTGACTGCAAGTCATGTCTAAGTGAGGGGGGGCATTAATTCAGAAGCTAATTTAATATCCCTGAGCTTGATTGTGGTCCAGCTAAATACATTAAATAGATATGGAATCACTGTGTATTGTGTTGCTGTTATTTACTTTTTTAGAGTGAAGTAAAAAAGTTTGGTTTCATATTTTCCAGTAATTTTATGTTTCCATTGCTTTAGCATATAAACACTACAACTGAACCTTCCGTTCTGTTTAAAACAGTTTGTAACACTTTAAAAACACATTATACAACCCTGTACTTGCAGAGCGTATTTGGAAACATAGCAGCAGAGATCTTGCTGCATTGTGCCATTATTTACTTCCCATCAAGATGTTCCATTTACTTGCACATGTGGATAATTGCGAAAGGGCAGTTCCAAACTGGCTGGGAAATCAACTTCTTCTGCCTCAAAGAGGCAGACATCTAAATGTGGTACATCTAAATAAATTAGCATTGGAATTGTGTGTGCCTAAGGGGTGTAGCCCTTATGTACGATTGTCTGTCCACACATTTACACGTAGTGTGGGCAAGATTAGGTAGGTGGAGAACTTAGAAGTGGGCGGATGTATGGAACCCCTCCATGCATATACAACAATTGATCATTTCTAGCATTATGCTCCAATATACATAATGGGCTGGATCCAGATTTAAGAAGGAGCTTCAAATTGAGAGGAAGGTTACACCTGGGCAAAACCATGTGGATTTCAGGGGGAGTCAAGTTAATTGTATTCTTTGCATGCAGGGATATATCTTTGAATTGCTTACTGCACACAGATACTGACCAGCTTTACTATCACTGTTATTTAAGTTGGCCATACACTATAGAGATTATTGGCCCAATCCTACAATTATCGTGGATCGGGCCAAAAATCGCTCTAGATGGATTTGTAAAAACTCAGATTATCGTCCCATACAGGCTCTGGGATGATAATCTGATCTAAGGGAATTCACGATTATCGCCCCAAGGGGACGATATCTTGTAGTGTGTGGGCAAGTCCGATTATCAGACTTTGTACCTCCACCTCCTGGCTGTAGTTTCCCCATCTGTCTGACTGAGTCAGGCAGACTGGGAAACTGCAGCCAGGAGATGGAGGTGCCACACACTACTGTGAGCTAGCTGTAGAACCTCTCACACTGAAAGCTGTCAGTGTGAGAGGTCCTGCACAGAGAGGATAAGGGCTGTGCAGACTCTCAGTGTGAGAGGTTCTACACAGCGCTGTAAAACCTCTCACAGTCTGTAAAATTTAATTGATATATTTTTTGTTCAGTCAGCCAATAGGCTGGCTGCATGAGACTCCTGTCAAGACTGACAGGACTCCCAACCAGAGTGAGACTGCAGCTAGCCAATAGGCTAACTGCATGATCTCATTCCAAAAACAACGTTCCCAGCCTCTGCGTGTGTGGTGCAGATATCGGGACCTTTCCTTTGGGGAAAATCATCCCAAATATCGGCCACCACATGCTGGGAGCGATAATCGCTCTAATGTATGGCCAGCTTTCGACTTGGGAGAGGAAACATCACCTCTCAACTCAATACTGTTTGCAACAGATGAAATATGACTCCCCTGCAATCAATATGGTTTAACCCAGGAGTAACTTTCCTCTCTTAATTTCAAGCTCCTTCCAGCCCATTGGTTGCAACCCTTACAGTGTTATTGGAGGTGGGGGTTATCGACTATTGGCTACTCCTTAGCTAAGTAACAGATGTCTACAGATGTCAAAGACTGAAACCAGACTCAATACAGATATCAACAATCACATCACACATTACACGCACTATAACTACAAAACTACATAACACTATCTACTACAGCTACAGAAACTCCATATAAAACATACACCAGTTTTACTCACACAAATTAAATATTACAAAAGTAATAAATACAACTGTTAAAATATAAGTTCATCATATTAAAATCCTTGCTGAAGACCAGGATAAAAAAAAGTATTATAGCATGGGACCTCCTGTTTTGTCAAAACCATATTAAATTGTAGATGACAAAAAAGAAAGAAAAAATATTCTAATAGTTTATAGGCAGAGATTCAATAAGAAAGGTGCTGGGCTTTGCAGGTCAGTTTAATATATTACAGCATATAGTGTGTGGAATTCATTTCCAGGAAATCATATTTTGAATATCCCATTTATCACAGACAGATGGCTGTACAAGCATTTCTGACTAAATCATGGGATGTGTGCACTCATAATATGTCATAATTTCTAAAGCAACAAAATGGAAAGTACTATACGTGAAATATTATTGCAGTACGAGCATAAATCACATAAAGTTTAAACAGTGTTTTGAGACATGGTAAAGAACTTTTTATTGTAAACTATAAACATATTATAAGTCATGGAGAAGTAACATGACCATTATAACCTTCTTGTAGGTAAAAGGACAACTCACATTGTAATAAAGTGTAATAAATTACACATTACATTATTGTAGTGTATTATAGTTATTATAGTGTAAGAAATTGCACTGAATCAATACTTACAAACTGCAGATGTTTCAGCTGTTTACGAGGGGTAAACACCCACATTTGGTGATAGTGCAAGCGCACAGAATCTTTCAGCATGGATCTGAATCCTCAGGATCCAGAATTCTTTGCTGGATGTCTTTTCGAAGATGGAGCAGGAAAGGGCATATTGTATACATATATTGTATACATCATGTATGTTAGGTGGAAGGAGGAGGTATTTAGATTTTACAATAAGAGTGTGTTTCCGAGGTGCCTCCATTTTACTTGTGGTAAGGTCCTGCTCTTGTAAATCTGTACATGTGAAGAGAGTGGCCTCTCCTTTCCAGCACGGGACTCAGGATATAGTGGGATTTGACTTCAGATCTCTGATGCCACTAAGTACAGAAGATGTTAAGGTCTGGATCAGGTCCTATATTTACAGAGAAGAACATTTTACAGAATTTTTTTTTAATGGGTGAGGCCAGATTTGGACTTTTTGGGGGATTTTCTGTGATTGTAGATATGGCACACAGGACATTGGCGTATCTATAATCAGTGCAGAGGGTGCAATAAATAAGTATATAATAATAAGTATAAAGTTGTATAGTTATTATGTGGCTTAAGAAATAATAAATGGTGATTGTTTGAAGAAACGTACAAAGAGTCCATATTTTGAGATATAAAGAAACCTTTATTAAGCATAACATACAAGATATTTAAAAGGTAAGCAAAATACTGAAATTACTGCAGTGTATTCCTGTCTGAATGGGCCACACAAGGGTCCATTATATCTTTTGCTTTTCCCCTGGTCTTTACTTGTTGGCAAGAAAGGGGGAGCAAAGGTCAGGAGAACACCTCCGATGAGATAACAGCTTCTCCAGAGCAACAGCTCCCACAATATGCAGGATTAACAAGAGGATGAAATTGTGAGTGGTAGCAGTTATTTTTTATCGATACCTCATAATAACATATTACACTATTTTTGCTTTGTCTTTATTTATATGCTACCTTGGCTTCATATGAATACTGGGAGGAGGCGAATTTACGTATTGAGAAGGACAAAGAGAGCACTATTCCCTATTCTAATAAAAGGGTGAACATTTGGAAATATTGGACCAAGGAGGGGCCGTGTTCACAGATCCGTGTTTGCACGGAGTTCCGTGCGTATTTTTAGGATCGGAGTAACTGCGCATGTGTAGTAACTTTATTTACACTATTTACGTTGAATTTGCGCAAAGAAGTCCATTAGGCACATATTTGTGAATCGCACTTGGGGACATACGTGTGGAGGGGCGTGGTTGAAATCCGTATGGACAAAGTTACATGAAAGTGGGTGCGGAGGCATTTAAATGACCATTTCAGGGCGCGGTTGGTTACATTCGCACGTCCGTAAGTATTATATGCACGTAAATGCACACGTAGAGATAAGGGCGCCCTATGGAGGCGGAAGTCAATGAAAACATGTTCATGTGAGGGGACTGTCATAGGTGTTGGCTTGCAATGTACGTGCATATAACTGTGTACCTTTAACTAACAGATCTGTGAATACGGCCCAAGGTTATTGGACATGTAAAGTTCGTCCTATGACTGTATAAAATACATGGTAAGAAGTAAACCCTACAGGATCTACAGGAGAGAATTCCGGCTGTTGTTAGATAGAATTAGATTACTTTATTGTATAAACGCTGTTGCAGTCTCCTGTGGTATATATATACAGTGTATATATATATATTTATATATATATATATATATATATATATATACATATATATATACTGGGCTAGTCCTAATACCAAAAAAGCATCAGTTACGGAAGCGCAAGGGGTGTTACACCATCCATTTTGTTCTCAATATATAAGTTTTCCAACAGAAATAGCAGCAATTTTGTCAGGCATATACCTAAATGGGGTCCCCTTGATGTCCGTGTAGTAGTAATCATTTGTCATCACCAACACCCGTTTCTATCATGGGAAAAGAGACAAAGGAAAAAAGCATTATTGTGCATGTTTCATACACATACCGGGCCTGATTCAGAGATCCGCTGCCGATGGGATCTCAAATATACGCATCTAAGTGTCAGGTCGGAGCAGATTACAACCCACTGCATAAACAGTCACTCCCCTTGCAAACAGCGGCGGATCTTAAAGTTAGGCCACCATTGACTAACCCTAACTCTGCGCTGTCATTTAAGATCTTAAGGGAAGTAGTAGCGTTTATTTGCGATCCTAAGTGTCTGCCAGCACCCACTTTCCCTCATCTCCCTGCCTCCCCCCGCCCATTTTCATGCAAATCCTTAAGATCTTAAACTTTCGCAGCACTTAAGATCTTAAGTGCTTGCGATCGATTCAAACTTACGCTCTTAGCGAATTTACGCTCCTAAACTCTACGTAGACGGCGTTGCACTATTACTACGCATGCGCAGTTATGCAAATTTTCTAAGATCCTAAATATACGCTCCTAAGTTGCGTGAAAATCGTATCTCTGAATCAGTCCCTCTGTGAGAGGGAAGAACTTACAGAAGACATAAGGAGAGGGAAGGAAGTGGACTGCTGGTGTAAGCGGAGAAGGGATAGATGAAGGATGCAGTGTGGATGTTAAGTGGAGGGGTGTGCGTTTTGAACGCTTGAAGACCTGCAATGTGGGGGGAGAGTCTGACTGAAGAAGGAAGGTCATTCCAGTGCAGAGGTGGAGCACGGGAGAAGTCCTGGATATGGGCGTGAGATGTGGTGATCAGTAAAGAGGTCAGACAGCGCTGGTTAGCAGAATGGAGAGGGCAGGATGGGGTGTGCATGTTGATGAGGGAAGAGAGGTAGGGAGTAGTGGATGTGGAGATGGCCTTATAGGTCAGGGTAAGGAGTTTAAAGAGAGGTCTGAAGCGAACAGGAAGCCAGTGGAGGGTTTGACATAAAGGAGAGGCCGAGGTAGTGCGGCGTGAGAGGAATATGAGTCTGGAAGCAGCATTGAGTATAGATTGAAGGGGGGCAAGACAGGTGAGCGGAAGACCGATGAGGAGGAGGTTACAGTAGTCGAGGCGTTATATGAGAAAAGAGTGGATAAGGGTTTTACGACTCTGGGGACGAAAAGATCAGCTCATCCATAACTATTCAGACTTCTTAGAGTCTTTTCAGAACACCTTTGCTGAGCCAGGAAGGGTTTCTTCAGCAGCCTATAGTCTCCTCCAACTGCGACTAGGCAACTCCACTGTGAGTCAGTATGCTATATAATTCCACATACTGCCTGCAGAGTTTAAGTAAAACAAAGTAGCAACATTTTAGCAAGGCCTTGCAGATCTGGTAAAAGACTGGTTCTCCCAGAGACTCTGCAAGCTTTGATTTCGCTGTGCAACCCCATCAATATTTGTCTACCTTCACCTGGATAAACGCTTCCAGAATCCACTTTCCCAGCCATTTGCTTCACCTCCTTCAACTTCTACTGAGGAGCCTATGTCCTGGACAGTTCCATGCCTCCTGCCCAAAGCGTCTTGGAAAGCGCGTTCCTAGTTGTCCCTAGGGAGCAATAACTAGGATCAGCCTTACAGCTCAACCTCAATCCTAGCCATTCTTCTCTAACTTAAAGATGGGTCACTGCATTGCATTGCATCACAAGAACGATGCCTTTTGTATGCATTCACTCCCCTTCATTACCGTTGTAATGTCTGCTGCAAGTATTACAGACACTCAGACACACTTAGATTGTCTAAGTCCATTTATGTCTTTCTCCTGTATTTGGTTCTTGTTGTACCCTATCATTATTACAAGAATCCTTTGTCTTTCCTCTGTGTCCCTTTTAGTAGGCATGCTATTAACCCTTAGCATGCTGCCATATATGGTACTAGAGGGTACAGCATGTCCATAAATAGCCTTTTAGTACCATAAGTAGCAGCATGCCAAGTGTTAATTGCATGCTGCCTCATACATAATCAAACATATGTGCCCCGTTTCCTAGAAATAAAGTATATGTGCCTTAATACCTAACTATAAAATATGTGACCTGTTCTTGATATTTTAATACTTTGCAAAAGTTAATTCATTAAGGCAGAGGTGGCCAAGCTCGGGCATCGGTCTTCCAGGTCTACTTGTTGGTGTGTTCATTACTGACTGATAAATTCAAAAAGACAGCAACTACAGTTGGTAGTGATTATCTCACCTCTGACTTTCTGAGGAGACATGGAAAACATGAACCGTTGGTAGCTCAGGAGGCCTGAGCTTGGCCACCCCTGCATTAAGGTGTAGTGCGGCCTAAATATTAATAATAAATCTTAATACTCACTGTTCAGAAGTCTGGAGACTGCATCCCTGGACACGGTCCTTGTTCAGTGATGTCCCTCCGGCACTCATTAGTGTTATTACTGGGTCCCTAGTTATACCATCTGATGGACCTGTGACCCACTTCTCAGTGGATATGGCTTCTACTTTATGTTCTGTATAGAGTTAGATTGCACGCCAGGGTATCCCTCCTGTCTGTAACAGGAATTTGATACTACTACAAGACTCAATTTCAGATAGCTGGCATCCCAAGGACTACATTATATAAGAAACAAGGAGAGAATACACAGTGCTCTATAGTGTAGTAGACTTTATTTTAATATGTAGTAAAATATGAAAATGTACTCAAAACATATTGGACATCACTTGGAATGTCAAAGTGCAAATTCTTATGAATATCCCGGCCATTACACTGCTCTCCCTATTTCTTGTACGATTGGTAAAATGGTTTCCACAGGGTATTGGCTAATTCACAAGAGTAGTGCAAATATAAAACAAATCAAAGCAACATGTTTTGAGTGGCAGTTCTTTCTCAGGGTATGTTGCCCCAACACAATCCAAAGCCCTATGAATTGGTATTGGTCCACCTCTCTCATTTTGGGTTTGGAAAATCATTTTTTTAAATCTGCTATTCATTCATAAAAACTTGTACATTTAAAAATGGCAAAGTACAAAATACAAGCCATATATACATATTTTAAGGGAGCGTCCAGTTAAAACAATGAGATATATAATAAATAAGAAATATATTTCTCTCAAATGTACAAAAAAAAGTTAGGGATCATGGGGTAGATTCAGAACTACGTCCGTCTTCCATAGACGGACATAATTCAATAAACAATAGCTAGCTATTGTTAATTGAATTACGTCCGTCTATGGAAGACGGACGTAGTCCTGGATCCGGCCCCATGTCATAATAGTCACGGTGGCTCATCAGTGCTGAAGTCATAAGTTCAATTCCTGCACTAGGCCTTATTTGTGTGAAGTTTGTATGTTCTACTGTGTCTGTCGTGGTTTCCTCCCACACACCAAAAAACATACTGGTAGGTTAATTGGCTGCTGACTAAATTAACTCTAGTGGGTGAATGTGTTAGGGACCTTAGTACATAGCTCCAATAGGGGCAGGGACTGATGTAAATATCTAATGTTCTCTGTAAATCACTGCAGACAGTTTGTAGCATTATTTCAATAAGCAATAATAATAATAATAATAATAATAATAATAATAATAATAATATTGATTTGGGTGGGAGAAAACTAAACATACTTAAGTCTTTGATTTTAAGACATTTATTTGGACAAGTAATCTCAAAGGAGACATTAAAGGAATGGTATTTCCTATAACTAAGGTATTTATTAAAACTAAGAGTTATATGGTGGACAATGACTTTTTAAACACATTTAATCTATTTTCCTACTTTGCTTATCTTTGTAAACCCAATACCGCTAAAGGCTTTTTACATATATCAATAAAGGTTATGTGCTATATTTGTTCATAAAGGTGATCCTGTGTGCCCATAACTACAAACACTACTTTTTTTTCTCTTGGCTTATAGTTTCAGTAATATTGTGTTTGGTGCACCCTTGTGTCATAAATAAATTGAAATAACTTTTTTCCTAATTGGGACAAGAAGGATACTTTTATATGTATACCTAGTACGGGAAAGTCTCTTCTGTTTTGTGATATTTGGTCAGATAAAACCAGAAAAAAAAATGTAATTAAAACATCATAAAAACCACTTTAGATTAAAATCTGTATTGAGACCATTTGGATGCATGCAGTCCAGTCTAAAACTCTTTTTCAAGCTTCTGTTTGATCATTCTTTCTCCGGTTGCATTTTCAATACCTACAATATTGATCATGGGAGACAGAGGGCATTTGTGTTCTGATTTAAACAGTCAGAGGCCAAGTGGATTTCCTTTTTTATGTTTCTAAAATGCTCTACCCATCTTACTCTTAAAGAGCGTGTAGCACTATATACTGTTTATGACATGCACACTCCAAAAATACGATCGTAAGTACTGTGCATTCCCCTTGTTCACTCGTAATTTAGCTATTTTATGGCTACCAAACCCTACCTTAACTTTTCCAGGCGTAACCACGCTCGTATGTAGCGTCCGAATGGACGTAACAGCCTAACCCCTGTACAATTTAAATGCCTCCCTCTGTCTACAAAGCATATTTCTGGGTGTCGCATGAATGACCCGCCCCTTGTTCGTATTTACGCTGAAGGTATGTATGATCAGAGTTTCGTTGGCGCGCGCATGCACAGTACATACAAAAAGGCAATTTTCCAACAGCGGCTAGCGTAAATACGCTTTCATACTGAGGTCTGAATTTGGCCCCATGTTTCATATTGCAAGGGATGAACTGATCAATTAAAAATGCTTGTTTTGTTACTGTAGAAAAAAGTTGTAGTTTTTATCTTGTTTTGTGTGTGTGCAACATATCATGCATCACAGATATAAAATCCCTTCAATGTGATTCTTCTAGGTTTTGTGGGGTTTCTTATGAATTAAGAATTAATCCTATTAAAGAAAATGAACATGCATATGTAACTGAAATAATGGCACTTTAGAGATCTTCAGTCATTAATGTGATACATATTTCTCGAGTGCCATCCCTTCATCATAGATTATTCTTACAATAGATGTTAACATGCAAAATTTGCACTCCTATATTCCATACATGCAAGGGAGTACACACCACCTGCACTTCCCTTGCACATTCTGCATCTAGGATCTTACCTTAAGTCTTTGTACATGGAAGGGCCATGTGTGGACTGCAGGATTGTATGTAAGGGCATTGGAAAGTACTTACTGTACCATCCCACCCCTTAGATACTTACGCATAGGACTGCAGCATTGGTCATCTGTGTTCCAATGCTTAAGTCCCAGTACTGAGCAAGCTGTGTGCATAAGTCAACTGTTGGTTTTAATTCTGGATCTTTTTAAATTTTATATTTATTTATTTAGTATTCTGCATTTATTATATGTGTGGCACCCCTGCAGGGCAGGATTGAGTGTTGGGGATTGCAGGGTGCTTTAGGCAGCGTGAGCAGTGAGAGCTAGCGTGAGGCTGTTGCTAGGCAGCAGCCAAAAGACAGCCAGCTGGTGCTCAAGGGCTGCTGCAGTTGGTGTGAGGTACCGCTGAGAGACGTGTACTGAGGAGAACAGCATCAGAAAGACCGTGTTTTTAATCGTGGAGAGATAGAGGAAAAGAATCGGAGAGTGATGAGAGAGTTTGGGAGACAGTGGCGATAGGAGAGAGAACTTACAGGCGGTGACAACATAAAGAGAGGTAGCGGTGAACAGAGAGAGAGGTGCTGAGGGTGGAAAGAGGTGTGAGAGAGACAGCATTGGTAAAGGAGAGACCTTGCAGTTTGTGACAACATCAGAAGAGGTATTGAGGGGTAAAGAGTAAGCCTTAGAGTTGGTGATGAAGCTGTGAGAAGTGTGAGAGAGACAGCTGAAGCGACAGATCAGTAAAGGCAGGTGTTTTAAAGGTTAAAAGAAGAAAAGCCTTAAAAGTGAACTCTCTATTAATATATTAGGACAAGTTAATTCCTCAGAAAAGTATTAATAGTAGTATAGTAGTAATATAAATTGTTAATGGACATTCTTTATTGAAAATCCTTAAAAGTTATAAGAAGTTGAAAGTGGTAATTGCATAATTATATTTATATCTGGCTAATTGTTAATCTAAAAGGAGGTAATTTGTTATAAGAAGAGTAATCACACTTTGTGTTTGATATTAAATTGTAACAATAGCAAAAGCCTTTGATACGGTGCCACACAATAGATTGGTCAACAAAATAAGGGAACATGGTCTAGGAAACAACATTTGTACTTGGATCAAAAACTGGTTGGAGAATAGGGAACAGAGAGTTGAATAAATGGAACTTATTCTAATTGGTCAAAAGTTTTAAGTGGTGTACCTCAAGGTTCTGTGCTGGGACCACTCCTTTTTAATATATTTATTAATGACCTTGGTGATGGTCTAGAGGGCAACGTTTCCATTTTTGCAGATGACACTAAACTATGTAAGGTAATAGAATCTGAGCAAGATGTAGCGTCTTTGCAGAGGGACTTGAATAAACTGGAGGATTGGGCGGCCAAATGGAAGATGAGGTTTAACATAGATAAATGTAAGATTATGCATTTAGGGATCAAAAACAAGCATGCAATCTATAAATTAAATGGGGTAAATTTAGGAGAATCTTTAATGGAGAAGGATTTGGGAGTGCTTGTGGACAATAGACTTAGCAATAGTGCTCAATGCCAAGCAGCAGCTGCAAGGGCCAATAAAGTATTAACTTTTAATAAAATAGAAATAGAAATAAGTAAAAAATAGGGCGAAATATTCAAAAATATATATGTATAATACACGCTGCAATAATGTTGTAAAATAATCTGTATAATCCAAATATCAATGGTCAGAAAGCGTATCAAGCTAAAAAGGGTGAATGAACATAACAATTTACCATTTTCTATATCACAGTAGGTGTGCACTATTAAATGATCCGCTTTTTCTTCTTTTTTTGTATCTATATATGTTTGGATCATCTGTATAGGAGCACCCTCCCAGCATTGTCTGGTTATCTGTTTGTAATACAATCATATTATTTCAGTCTGTGCGGTCCTTTCCTCCTATCTTTCCCGTTCCCTTACTATCCAATAAAGTATTAGCATGCATAAAAAGGGGCATAAATGCAAGGGAAGACTGTGTAATTTTGCCACTATATACACGCTCTGCAAACAGAAGAGGAGTATAAGGCTGCGCAGTGCACGCACGCCTGACATCCCCATGTGACACCCGCGCGCAGTGCACTGTTGGGAACGGAAGGCTGGTGGAGACCGTCACCGTTTGTACAGAAATAGCTGGTACTGGGATCTTCCATTGGGTGCAGTTTGAGTGCCACGGGCTGCCCCCTTGTCTGCGGGCGCCCGTGTGCACTGCACACTCTGCAACCATGGTAGATACGCCACTGAACGTAGCTCAGGCAAGTTCGAATTGGCTCTCTGAGAACTTGTGAGCTACATTCATGCTATTTACTAATACTCACCCTCTGCTGGCTGTCCCATGATGACATCTGAACTTTCTTCAGGCATCGCGGGCTTTCTTCGTGTGTCTGGAAGGTCTGCACATGCGCAGTGGCTTTCTGATTTCTACGGCAGTGCAGCGTTTGTAAATAGCAAAAAGTTCATTTTTGGAGTTACTCCAAAAATGAACTTTTTAAAGCTTTAATAAATAGAGCCCATGATTACTATATACAAATACATCATGGGTCAATACAGAGAACTTTCAAAGGAACTTTTTAGCCCAAGGACTGTACACAGGACACAGGGTCACCCACTAAGGTTAGAGGGAAAGAAGTTTCACAACCAGCAAAGGAAAGGGTTTTTTACAATAAGGGCAGTCAGGATGTGGAATTCACTGCCAGAAAAGGTTGTGATGGCAGTTTCACTGGATATGTTTAAGAAAGGATTAGATACATTTTTAGCATAAAAAAACATCTGGGGTTACCAGGACCGCTAATTTAAATAAAGGACAGTAGTGGAGCCAGGGAGAAATAGGACGGCCATCTTGGGTCAGCAGGGATGTTTATTTATTTATTTATTTTTTATGATAGCAACAGTTTGGAGGTTGCTTCATATGAATTATCTTCAAATATAAAAATATGGATCACAGGAGATCCAAAATAGGTTGAACTTGATGGACTGTTGTCTTTTTTCAACCTCATCAACTATGTAACTATATAACCACAAATGTGAGTAATTCATTAAGTAACTGTATTTTGTTAAGGGATAGTTACTCTGATTTCAGATTTCCTGACTGAGAGTGTTTATTTAAGCTCTATTGTTACAGTATCCAAGCTGTTACTTCTATCGAAATAGATACATTTTGATTGCACCTGGTTTGCTGCGTCAGTGCACTATTTGTGCAGAATTTCTCTTAAATATGTAATTTTCTGCTTAGTTTAGAAAATATTTATCTGTTATATTGATGCTGTTTCGTATCTGAAAGAATTGCTATTGTTAAAGGAATTGAAAATTATTATTATTGCATTTTGTAAGAAAGTAAAAGTTTTCTGCTCATCCATAATTGAATCTAATAAATAAAGATTAAATATCTATTAAAACTAAATTTATTTTACTTAAAGTGATTCTGAGATTCCTTACATTGCTTACACCTTTCTGCAATCCACTACCACTATTATTACAATATCTGTAGCTCTTACCACCTGGTTGTCACATATGTATTAATGTTGTAGCCCCTTAGGGAAGGGAGTTCTATGTGTAGGCAACTGTAAGTAACCCAGAACTGATCTAACGGGAGATAAAATATAAGTAGCGCCTGGAAAATGTGTTTTCTAAATTTCAGAAATAAAATAAGGACGCTAAAGCAAGACAGCAGTTAAAAAGAATATGAATACACATTAATACTGCATGAAACTATATGAAAAAGGGTAATGTTAACAATGAAGGATGTATCATGAAGTATAGAAATAAAAGTGAAGGAAAGATGTGAAGAAGAGTGAGGAAATAATGAGACTGTATGAAAGACAATCCTTATAAATGAAAAGATCCACAGGTAACCAGTCTCTAGCAATAGGAGAGTTTATTATACAAACTTCAAATGTGGATGATACAGCTGTGGATGGCACAGAATGCTTTTTATTGAGCATATGGGAAAAGCTGTACACTTATAATTCTAATTATGCTAGTATAAATGTGTTGATGTGTATTTCACTTAATACCTAACCGTAACCTGGCCTTTTATTGTATTACCGTAACATTGATTTACTATTGTGCTGATGGGTTCTTCTCTTAATGATTGACAATAAAATTCTTTATTATAAATTCATCAGTGTGAATGAAAGAACGACTTTAGCACTGCTGGGTAGTATAATTACTAATTAGGCAATCAATGGGAGAGGAGGAATGTCTCAAGCATTGCTAGACTGCTTTATTATTAATTCAGAAATTACACACTGTTGCCCTCAGAACGGAGGTCTATAAAGTATTTACACGTTCCCAGGCAAGGTGTGTCCATCCCTTGCCAAAAAGACAGAACACAAAGGGAAACGTATATCTTTCTCTAAAAGTGAGAAAAGAGCTGTTGTAATAAGTACAAATACAGATATTTATTTTTACCCTATTACATCAGAGAGGTGAGTAACCTCCGAGGAATTTTAGGGTTAGGACTAGGCTCTGGGAAAGGGAGGGTTAGGGTCATGGAATGGGGGGCTTAGGGTTAAGTTGCGAAGAAGGAAGCCTTAGGGTTAGGCAACAAAAAGGGGAGTCTTAGGGCCTGATTCAATTACGTTTGCGCACCGCTATAGACAGCAAAAAGCTTGTGGTGTGCTTTATACAGTAGCCGATTTTTATGCTCACTTCTATGAGGTGCGAATAAAAATCCTCCCAAAAATTTTTGCACAATTAGCTTTGCAAATAACAGGGGTGTGGCGCTAATTGAATCGGGCCCTAAGGGTTAGGCTACAGCGAAGGGAGTCCTAGGGTTAGGCTACGAGGAGGGTAGTTTTAGAATTAGGCTGTGGGGAAAGGAGGGTTAGGGTCAGGCTGTGGGAAGGGAGGGTTTGTGTCGTGGAAGGGAAGGGTTATGGTAAGCATTAGGGGTTAGATTTATACTTACCATTCGGAGCACCGTCTTTGGTACTCTGGGGATCGATTGCTTTGCCTCTTTGAGGCAAAAGCAATCAATTTCCCAGCCAGAACAGGTTGGGAGAGAACGGCCCTTTCAAAATAAGGCTGCTCTCGGAGGAGAACCACACCCATATTTTATCATTTCATATACTGGGGGAGGCAAGAAGGTCACACTCACAGACTTCTTAAAGTATGACCCAAAGTTTCCTCTATTCAGACATATTTAAAATCTTTCTCTTCATCTCTTATTTCATATTCTGATATATTTTTATACTAAATAGAGTTTTAGAAAAAAACTAACGTTTTAGTTAGCAAAAGTCATAGGTCTTAGGTGTTTAGAGATCCTTACACTTTTGGTCAGTGGCACTTAACTTCATTCAATAGTAGCTAACCGATACACACCAGAAAACGTTGTACAGAAAGACCAAGCACCTTCATCTTTATTATTGCTTTTTGCTAAGTCACTAAAATAATCTGCAGGTTTGGACAAATAAGTAAGTTAGAAACTATGAGGCAACCAACCTAATATTCCAGTTGCTGGGGTTATCACATAGGGCTGGATTCACACATAAGTGTGTGATCCATAGGTGCGAATACACATGTATGCATACCTAATTCCCTGCTCCCCTCCCCTGCCCTGCACCGTTTTGAAGTGCCTAATGACACTTACTTGTGCCCTTAACTACCCGTGCGTAATTAATCTTTGAAGGAGGGAAAATACACACAGAGGTTTACCAACCCTCCCTCCCAGCCTAATTTACATCCTTCCCCCCATCCTCTTTACTGCCATGGCAAGCCTCCTCTTACCATAAAAACATAAACTTAAAAGTTAATCTGTGACTACGCATGCACAGTGGCCCCATACGCAAAAATCAGCATCTAAGAAGCATCAGCTTCTTAGGTGTGAATCAGGGTCATAGGGCCTGATCCAGAAGAAGCGTAAGATCGGCTTTGCCGGCCGGGCAACATCTGCCCGGCGTTGCTACGGCAACGCCCGATCCTGGATCGGGCGTCCGTAG
>WWET01001018.1:209041-237574 GCA_011038615.1 Limnodynastes dumerilii
GCCGGCTGAAGTTAGGGTAGCCTTCAGCCGGCGTAAGGAAGGGGCCATACGCCCGCACAGGGGGAGTGCCAGGGGAGTCAGCGATGTAACGCTGAGTGTTAGTACGCTCAGCGCTACATCGTAGCTCTGGATCAGGCCCATAGTGTGTATGTTATATGACTTTCAATGTGCCCTGTCCTGATCCTTATAGAATCAGAGGATCACACACTGGCAGTCAGTACGTTTTAGAATTCTGAACGATCCTATTTTGGAGCGAAAATGTTAATGCTATACATTATACTATAACTGGGCATATATGATATCTGTGCCCAATTATCATCTAATGTATACAGAGATAGATAAATGAAAGGAACAGCAAAAAATAAATGCAGACAAAATGAGCTGAGAGGTGTAGCTCAACTATAAATTAGAGTTTAAAAATAATATTGTTCAGTATTTCTGTGTAATAAGCAAAATCAGCCAGTATATTCCTGGCATATTTAATTCATTTGCACTTCTCATATTGGGCCGTATGCAGAGCTCTGGCCGCTTTGCAAATGAGGCCGGAGTTTCCCGATGTGTTCTACTGCGCATGCGCAGTAATTCTGTAACATAATCTACGTTACTTGTTGCAACGTAGATTGCGTATACGCAATCTACGCTGCAACAAGTAACGTATTTGCAATGCGGCCGGAGCTCTGCATACGGCCTATTGTGTCTTGGTTTGTCTAGGTTCAAATGTGCACCTTTTGTGCACTTAAAGCTTCCATATTAGTGAAATCAGTTTTGTGCTAAAATCAGACATTTTACCACAAATCATGTTGATTTGACTGCTTGATTCTGTATAACAAAGCTAAGGATTTTTTTTTTGTTTTACGGCAAGCAGATGAAATAACCAATTTATTCTATCCAGATTAAGTAGGTAATTAGTTAAATAAGGTTAGAAAAAACTTTCATAAAGAACAAAATGGCAGCTTGAACGTCAATGGAGTAACTAGGCTGTAACAAAACACTGTTTAATCAGACCACTTTTAGCATGATAAAGGTTGGCCATGTGTCTCATTGCAAACATGCAACTAAAACTAAGTGTATTAGCAATGACAATATGGTACACAGTGGGACGTTTCTTCACTCTCCAAAGTGTAACATATGTCTAAGACACAAACAGCTCTGCCAGCAAAAAGTCACTGCTAAACAAATCTGTTGCTAAGCTTCATTCTTGATTGTCCCTGTTTATTTTCATTAAGAAATATAGTTTTAAGAAAAAACTTTGCTGAAAATTCTTGACTTGGGAGAAAAGAAGGTATGCATGAATAATTTGCTCATTGTTTTAGGTATATATTGTATATGTTTAGGTATCAATCCAACAATTTTACCATTTTATGTTTGGCTAATTTTGAGTTATTTTTTCTGTGCAACTGGATTACTGCTCATTAGATATGCTTGCACTTGATTGCAAGATACAGTATATGTGCATTTGCAACCTAATCACTCTCACAACTACTGTCTTCTGACATCTGGAGCATAACCTACGTTTTTTTGTCTCAATAGGAATCTCTCTAAAGAACCAAAACAAAGAAAGAGAATGCCTATATTATAAAATGACTAAGAGGTAACTTCCACTTGTGAAATCAAGCCAGCACCTCTGTTATGGTGTGGAATATAGATATTTTCTTACCATTGGCTTTAACATCTTTAAGTTAGCTGTGAAATACCTACTAGACAGTAAAATAAATAGTTTTACTTGAGGTCCCTATATGTCATGAAATCCCTGAGGAGCCAAAGTTTACCACCTTGGCGAAACTAAACAAAACACATCATCAATAATACTTAGAGTACAGAAATGTAGCAGAGATGCAATGCAGGTATTTCTCCCAGTAACAACCATAGTGCAGTGCAATAAATATTGCATGTATGTGGGAATTATAAAAGGAACGAGTGGCCTCCAAACACTTCTACAGATAATTATTAATTATATTAAAATGAAATGTACAGACTGGTTACGTGTTGCTTTGATGATCCCAAATGTAATCACTCTTGGGATGATTATGTATTTACTCTGTTAACAATTCAAAACAAATTACTATATTTTATCATACAAAAGCATACTATTAATGTGTTTCAGTTACATTGTTCTGTTTAAATCAAATAAATAATATATCTATTACATTTGGAAATAAAATACAATCTGCTGTGTGTGGAAATTTAGCTAAAATTCCCTATATTTTTGCTTTCATAATGTAGGCTTATTCATTTGCAGTCTGTTGTGGATTTTATAGTCTTCTAACAATAATTTGTATTTATATGTAATACTTTCATTTAGTGCATAATCATTTTTATGTTGTTTTTACCTTGACACTTGTTTTATGGTAAGAAAATTAGCATCCAATCAGGTTGGTACTAAGGGCAAGACAACATGCATATGCCATGTCTGCAATAATGAATTGTATGTATTTGGGTGTACACCACTTTATGTTTAAAAGGTGGCACGGGGCATTTTGAAATGAGTTGTGGACATGCACACACAAGTTGATTTTGTGTTGAAAAATACGCAAGTACAACACTTCACTTGGGTGGTCTTTAGAAAAAAGTATGCATAGCTCGTAATTGCACATGTGTTGGGAATGCAAGTGATTAACAACAATATGGAAAACTCTACATTGTGCCCTAAGAGATTAAATTGAGCAGGTTTGGAGTGATAGATGCGAAGAAGGATTGCTGCTATTTCCAATCTGAGTCTCTAGTGAGCACCATAATGAGTTATATGCTTCGTTCATTAAATCAATTAATTACACCCCTACTACAAGCATCTAAATGGTTCATGAAATGTTTTTAAGTGGTTAACAAACCTTGGAAATATTTCCAATTTATACATGTCCATGTCCACTGCAAAAGGAAGACTGTCCCTGATGGAAGTAGAGAAAATATATGAGCTTGAGGAATAAAAATTCCAAAATCCCGTGGTGAGTCTAAGACAATAGACTAGCTAATAAATTAAAGCTTTAACAATTATTGAAATTCATTGTATTTAAGATATTTTAACTATACATTTTTGTCATCATAATAATGGAATCACTCTTATGGAAGATATTGCATAAAACGTTTTTTATTCCATTGAATGGGCTAACTAATATGTTGTTGAAATCTATAATTATTATTAGTAAGTAAGTGAAGCCGGACTTATAGTCTTTAAGAGCAATTAGTGCTATTGATATAATTAATAAACTGCCAACAGTAATCAAATCCTATTCATACGCTGTTGAGATTGCAGCTAGCGTCTAATATTCAAATAATCATCTTATAAGGTTTGTCAATCACACATCAAAAACCTCAGTATTTTAAAAACTAGAAAATAAACTATAGTGGTTCCTTGGTGTCAATTTGTTCTTTCTGTTGAGGCTTACATACATCGATGAGTGTGCAGGGGATGCGTTGATAAGGTTGACTCAAATCCAGGATTCTGGTAAGGCGGTAATTCCAGTTTCTGTGTCATTAGAGGAAGCATCATGAGTGGGTTCAGAGAGTAAAGATTGTCCATGAGATCAGCTCCTGCTGTAGTACTTTGTGTGGTGTGTGGGAACTTGGGAGCATGTGGGCTCTCACGGTGTATCTCACTATAATGTGGGATCACTGGTGACACTAGGTCAGAGGTCTGCCATGGAACTACAAGGGCCTTGTGTCACTAATGTGGTGTCACAGGAAGCAGTGACAGTGCTTGGAGTAAGAATCAGAGCCAGTAAAGGATTAGAGTCACCTGGTAAGTAAGGCAGATAGGACTTTAGGTGTGAGTAGAAAAAGGAGGACAACGTCAGAATGAAAGGGATATGGTCTAATTGGATTCTGTAGGCATTGTGACAGGAGAGATTAAAATGTGCTAGCTAGAGCTGTGGGTAGGATCAGTGTCAAATTTAAGACAATTATGGGAAGAAGTGGTAGAGATGATCAACATTATCAAGAAGCAGATTCTGATTTTCTGCCTTATCAGGAGTCAGCTGTGGGTCCATCACATGCATCAGGAGGAATGAGAAGATCCCTGAAAGGACCAGTGGAAGTTATTCAGAATAGCCATTACTGAGGAAGGAGACTCAGAAGATTAGGTGACAGAGTAGGGACAGGTCTTTTGCTATAATGAATAGAGTTCCTGGAGTTTCAAATCCATTGGGTAAAAACCTGAATTGAAAAATTATGCCACCACTATATCTGGGTGACAGTAAGACTAAAGTAGCGACAGGCATGGCTTTGGCTGGTCTATAGCACGTCTCATTTTGTCTGATGCTTGATGACTGATTGTGGTAACAATGTTGGAGAACTTGATTTGAGTATTACATGATGTTATTTCCAGTAGTTATGAGATTTTTCTTTTTTACACTGATTTTTCATTTGCTAGGGCTTTTAGAACCTCTGAATAAGTAGTAAATTCTGGATTTCTGGATTAATGGCTTTTCAGGTTAAAGTTCTTGATAATAGTGTTGCTTGTAAATTGTAACGCAAAAAAACTGATAGGGTGAGGGAGAAGGATTATGTTAACGGAAACGAAAAAAGACTGCACACTGGCATTATGGACACTGAAACCCACTGTTAAATTACTATAAATCACTATGGATAAGATTTAGAGCTAATAAAGTCAAGGGACTTATGCACCTCATTTGTAGCATCAGTACATGCGCACACCAGATGTTATGCAAGCGTACCTTCAAACGTACAGAACTCACGTACATTAGAAGGTATGAAGAATTGTTATTATTATTATTATTATCATCGTTTATTTATAAGTCGCCGCAAGGTGTCCGCAGCGCCATACAAAATATAACAAAATACAGTAGAGACATACAGGGCAGGGATGGACAGCATAGTACATAATAAAATACAATATAAATATGAAAATATCAAAAAAAGACTGCACACTGGCATTATGGACACTGAAACCCACTGTTAAATTACTATAAATCACTACGGACCAGATCTAGAACTAATAAAGTCAAGGGACTTATGCACCTCATTTGTAGCATCAGTGCTACATGCGCACACCAGATGTTATGCAAGCGTATCTTCAAACGTACAGAACTCACGTACATTAGAAGGTATGAAGAATTGTTGTTATTATTATTATTATCATTGTTTATTTATAAGGCGCCGCAAGTTGTCCGCAGCTCCATACAAAATATAACAAAATACAGTAGAAACATACAGGGCAGGGATGGACATAATAAAATACAATATCAATATGAAAATATCACAAAAATACAAGAAGCAAGCACAGAATGCAAGGCAAAATACGAGGTGTCACGCTTGGCAGATCAGGAAGGAGGGGATAGAGCGCTGAGAGGGAGTGGTAAAGGGTTAGCAGAGGGTTACAAGAGGGTACTAAGTGAGGGGGGAGTGGTGGAGGAGGGAACAACACTAGGATTGAGAAACCTGCTCACATGAGCTAACACACTAAGTGGGAGAAGACATAATGAGGGTGAAGGAAGTGGACTGCTGGTGTGAGCGTAGGAGAGGGGAAAGATATCACTCTGGGCGGGTTATATTATTCAGGTCTAAATTTCTGTCTATCCAATTTTATATGTAAACACAATCTCACAAATTTTTAAGATGTCTTCAAACACTTGGAGTTAAGAACTCATTCATTTGGAATGGCTACAGAGGAGATAGAAGCTGGTTGTTCCTCTGTGTCATCATCTTTGGGCCTGACAATTGAGATGTTACATGCATATATCTGTACAGGAGACCTCACACCAAGACTTTGGACATTACGCATTGAGATTGATTCACTGTGTTGTTAGGCCTCCCACAGTACAGCTTTTATACCATGTTCTCTCATTTTTAATCCGGAGGCTATGAATGTCTTTTGTTTGCCAGGCTCCCTGGGGGCATGAAGGTCTTTCTCTTGTTTCTTCATCCATTGAAGGTCTTTGGTTTGAAGTTTCTTAAGATAAAGGTTTATGCTTGGTTTTTTTTCACCTCTACTTTCAGATCTCGGATATATCTCTGTTTGTTGAAATGCATAAAATTATTCAATTTCTGTATTTTCTTTACTGTTCATTCTTTTGTGTTCTGGGCCTCTCACCACCCTTTAGCATGTTATGGTCTTATGTAGCTGAATGGCTCTGTATCAGATGAAGTCATTATGTGATACTTTTGCCAAATAAACTGTGAGGTGGTGACCCCATATATGTTGGTAATCCATGTAGGTGGAAATGACCTGTGCAGAGGTGTGCCTGTGGTGCTGATCAGGAATATGGTGCATTTTTTATGGAAAATTGGCCTAGGACATGTTTAGTGTGGTCAAACATTGTTCTGTGGAGTCAATGGGGAGGTGCTTGCAAGAGTGGTGTGGTTAATGGTGAATGGGGGAAAATTCATAGAGCTATTTGCAAGTTTTTGGTTTGCAGAAGTGGCGTGATGGTGGATCACCCTGACATTAAATATTATTATAAATCAATTAACTCCCAGACATGCATTGAGCTTTTGATGTATGCAGCTCTAATTTGTAATGGTGCTTCCGCAGTTTTCGCCCTCTGATGAAACCACCAGTGAACAAAGAAATGCGTCAGTGTAAACCAGTCTGTAAGTATAACCCAGCCTAATGACACTTTTAACCCTAATGTATAACTTGGAATTGCATCTAACATACAGTGTACATAAAATAGGACTCGTAGTTGCTGGCGACAGCTGCCGACCAGAGCTCCCACTACTCAGGAAGGACACATTGACAGCTCTGATAAAGCCATCCAGCAATACCATCAATACCCTGGCTGATACAATTACGATGAGGAGCCAAGGGACATTGGAACACAAGTGGAACAGCAGGAGGAATAAGAGGTACAATCCTGATAATATCCTGGATGTTTACAGCTGTGGGCGATAATTAAAGTTAGAGTAACAATGCTTAAGCTGCAAGCATGATCTTTATTACCAGTGTGTGAACTGTTTAAAATAATTGGACTTCAAGATATAGCAGTGACTTATGCCAATTAAAATACTGGTGCTATTTCCCTATTCCAATTACCGATATTAGGACCTACATTGGAAAGAAGGTTAGGACTGTGGGTCTCTGATGAAAGTATATTATTTTAAGAACTATTTATTTTAAAAACGAACTAAGGTTTTTCAGGTAATAGAAGGCCCAGGATAGAATCATAATTCAAGGTGTCAAAATTGTTCATTATTACCCTCTTAATATTATGTGATCGTTTAAGTTTACTGATGACTAAGATAACACCTTAAAATTCATCATTTCATGATTTATTCTTTCCCCCATTTTGAATTATCCTGGGCATTAGAAATCACCCCATCAATCACAGTTTCTCGATAACCGTTCTTTAAAGTCTGTCTCCTTAAATGACTCATTTGGCTTTTTAGGGATGTTTTAAAGCCATGGTTTATAGCAGTGATGGCTTATCTGTGACACTCCAGGTGTTGTGAAACTATGAGTCCCAGCATGCCTTGACTGCAAAAGCATAGCGGATACCTGACAAAGCATGATGGGAAGTATAGTTTCACAACACCTGGAGTGTCACAGGTTAGCCATCACTGGTTTATAGTGTCCACTATTGAAATGTAGAAAATTACTAGTATCTACTAGTATTGTTTTCAATAAATACAGTGATGTCCAAGAAATCTCTATATAGGTCTATATAAGAAAAAAATCTGCATATCTGGGCACAAATCTGGTGCCAATGGCCATCCCATGGTATTGTAAATAAAAAGCACCATAAAAAAAAGAAAATAGAAAAAGAAAAAAAGAAAATATTAAGAATGAGGAAAATTATGGGAGGGGAAAAAGGCCAAAATTAGCAGCATAAATCGAGTGGTGGAGTTAACTTACAAAACATAAAATGTTATAATATTGCGTGCCTGCTGTGTCACGCCACTGATTGGCTTCGAGGGGAAACAACCTATACTGACTCTGTCTTAGAGGCCCAGTTATGCACCCCATATTCACTGGCATACATACTACATGCTCCACCCACACTTCTCAACACACTTCAGATAGATAATGTTCTGCTTACCTCCACTTGCAAAGCCTGGTGGTTAGCTAGAAAAACTAAAGGCCTAAACATCACCACCTATTCACTTTTTAGGGAATCCAAAGTTCCAGGATGGAACGGCTGCATATCCTTTCACAAAATGGGCTGCAATAGGTATAGGTCGCACGTGATATCTTGGACAGCTCTCACCACCCATATACCTTTCAGGAAGCCATGACCAAATTCGCCATATCAGCCCATCACGCTCTCCAATACGCTCAAATTCGTCGCTACACACAATCGGTCCTACGCCTATTATTACCACACGACATAACCAATATTTTTGACTCTCTGGTTGTGAAGGGCACTAACTCCATTTCAGCAATCTATGCAACTATAAAACCAGAAATTGTGCCCGACACAGATCTCAAGAGTGTCACTAATTGGATTTCCCACATCCCTAACCTCACTTCATCAGACATTTTGTCCTTGCTCACAACATCCCTAAACACTCAACCAGCAAGCTCCTACCAAGAAATGGCCTACAAGATATTACACCAATCTTATCTATCTCCCAAGAGAAGACAACAAATTGGCCTTTCAGTAGAAGCAATTTGCCCTAAATGTAAAACTCCAAACGCAGATTTATTCCACTGTTTGTGGCTGTGCCAGTCCATACAATTATTTTGGAAAGACCTAGCATCTTATGGTAGTAACTTACTAGGAAAACACCTTACCCCTACACCTCAATGGGCTGTGTTTGGGTGCCTCACTGGTCAGACCAAAAACTCCAAACGCAGATTTATTCCACTATCTGTGGCTGTGCCAGTCCATACAATCATTTTGGAAAGACCTAGCATCTTATGGTAGTAACTTACTAGGAAAACACCTTACCCCTACACCTCAATGGGCTGTGTTTGGGTGCCTCACTGGTCAGACCAAAATCCCTAGTGAAGATGCGAAGTTTGCCTCTATACTTGCTGCTGTGGGAAAGAAAGCAATCCTACAAAACTGGATATCCGATACAAAGCCAGCAATTGAGTTAGCCACATCAAGACTTCTTTTCTTATTTACCATGGATTAGCTGGAAACATTGCTCAATAAGGAACTGTTGGCGCCGGGTCTGTTTCAGTGCTGGGATCCATACACCTACTCGCTCCCACAACATACTAAACAAGCCCTACTCAACTGCTTCCAAACTTCCTCCTGGTACTCTCGTCAACTTTTAGCCAATAGAGCACCCACCGTTATATAGCCTTGATTGATACACCCATTTTCCCAGCAACATCGCATTTACTCCAAAATAATTGCTCCGCATCTGCCCGCTCTAGTGCCCCCACACATGACACACACTCACCCACTTAATCACATATGACTTGCCGAACACAATGCAATCCGCCCGTCTGGCCATGGATGGATCGCTGACTTGCTGGGCAGGACACAGGTAATTGGCAATATTGTTTACTGCTAGTTACGTTAAACAGGGGGGGGGGTTTAGCTAGTTACTCGTTAACTTCTACAATAACATAAACAAAACTAAACTATAAAAAGAGGGGCTTGGAATGAACAAATGCATGGGAAGTTGCTATATACTAATTCATTTATCTAACTTTGTTATCCCTCTTCATTTGTATGGCGATTGCCTGTATGTCTTTCTTTTCATCTCATTATTGTAACAAAGCCTCAATAAAAATACTTTGGAAAAAAAAAAAGAATGAGGAAAATTGAATCAACTGAAAAAGCAGGCAGTCTCTCAGAAATACCCACATCACGGGATACAATTTTATCTAGCACTTTAGTGCCATCCAAATCTGGGATGTTAGTACATCCAAAGTCATAAAAATATATTAGAACAATGCACCAACCTTAAGCTTTTATGGGAAGTAGGTCTTGAGATGCATAAAAATCTAGTCTCACTCGGCAGTGGTTCAGATTCATTCTTTCTGATTTCATATATGTGGAGGATATTCTGTCTATTTCTAAAGTTTCCCTTCTCCTTTCTTTGAATGCCTTAGGAAGTTTGTAATTAGTAGGGTGAAAGGGGAGAAAAAACACACCCTGCTCGAGTCTATTTCATTACCAAACTTTGTGGTGCCGCTGAGCCAATTATAAAAGGACACTATAAGAATCTAATATTAAAGCAATTTTGTACTGTCTGAATTTCTTGGTTTTTGTATATTTGTATAGTAACTGAACTGTATGCCTTGAGTGATACAAGTTCAAAAGGATTGTGAAAATTCATATGATATAGATAATGGACCGGATTCACAAATCCGTATTTACTACGTAAGCGTTTTTACACACGCACATAGCAAGGCAACACCCGTGACACTCCCCTCGCCTGGACGTGTTTTCAGTAATTTACGCCTACAAAGGGCACCCTTAACTCTATGTGTGTCCTTACCTGCGTATGTTACTTATGTATGTGCATATTTATCTAACTTTCTAATAAAATGAAAGAAAATAATCAGTAAAGGGGTAAGTGAACTTATTTTTTATATCTATATTACTTTATGTGTGTAGATACGTAGATATGTGTCTGTATTTAACTACAGTACAGTATTATTATTGGGCCCATTCGTGAATAGAGAGACTGCCCACCAAACTATTTGATATTGTATTTTAATAATGAACAACTTTATTAAAAAAAATATATAAAATTTAACTCTTAAATTACCCTAGTGACTGGCTGCTGATGGAAAGTTACTAACACTTTGCTGTTTTTCCCTGCAGAGGAAAGAGTAGTCTCCACTCCTTACAGTGCAGTGATGTCTCCAGGCAAGTGACGTTGCAATGCTGGAAGGAGCTGAGAATCGCTGGGTCTCTGTGGTAAAAAGCCTATAACTTGCACAGTCGCCTCAGCTGCCAAATCACGCAGCTGCGTCCTTTGCTGAATGTCTGTTTCAGACTGTTAGCAAAAGACGTGGCCGTACCACTTGGAGACCATTGTAGCTCACAGAACCTCACATCAGATGGGCCTGTCTGCTTCAAGTGCCAGTGCTGATTTTTAATCCCACTCCGGCCCTGCTGTACTGTTACAACTAAATAGCTACAGACATGTTTCGTTACTGTGCTTCAGTACTGTGCTCCTATTCATATACACCTGGTTGAAGTTTGAGAATACACCTACTGCTGCTGTTGCCAGCTGTGACAGTCCCTTCAGCAGCATGACTAGGAGTCATCTGATTTAGTGTCTGACATCTGATAATGTAAAACACACTGTTCTTATTACAAAGGAATTTTCACACTGATGCTGCTGCTGCAGATTGCCTTAGGACAGGGGAGAGGTGATCCAGATATGCCCTGCATCTTGGCAGCAATTAATCACTTGTTATAGTGATTTATTTATAGCTAGCTGGCACAGCATCAATAAGTGATCTATTGCTGCAGCAAAGGCATGGATTAAATGTCTTTGGCACTTGTCTGATCCTAATATATATAAAAGTGAAAACATCTTACGAAAATAATCTAAATATGCTTGTTGCAAACGTATTTAATCCTGGTGTTATAGAGGACACAACCTTTTATAATGATTTAAAAAGTTGCCACATTTTCTAGATCAGAGAGGAGGAGAAGGATTATTACAACAACTATAAAAACATAGGAATAAACACGGGACTTTAGAGACTAAACAGGACACAAAGGAAATTATACTAATGCATTTAATTAGGTAAGATTCACAAAAACATATTCAAGTGTTTCACTATACTAGTGGTCAATATTTGAGTAGAAAGTGACAGGTTTTCTTGTACTAAAACTGAAGTCTACTGTGATGTCTAAAGATGGTAGCATTATATTGTGAGGCTACTTTCAATAGCAAGTCACTGCATCTTGCAAGCTGGGGATGATTGACTGTATACATACCCTCCAACATGACCCATTCCATTAGGTACAAAATACTCTGCTCCTCAGTTTCCAACTGTCAATTACTATGGTAACCACCTTTGTTGAACAGGCAAATAGTTTTTTAAATATCAGTTAATTCCAGAGTTGCTGACTCTCCCGGAATGTATGGGAGACTCCCGAAATTCGGGCAGTTTGAACCTGCAAATCTCCTGCAACTGACTTGAGGCCCATGGTTTCATGGAAACCACGGCCTCAAGTCTTGCCCCCTGCCTAGCAACACTAGTATACTAGTGTACTAGTATACTAGTGTTGCTAGGGACAGGAAGGGACTTGATGATGCAATTTGCGCCATCAAGTCCCGTACCAATCCCTATTTCAACAAAAAAGGGTAAGTATTTGTCAAGGGGTGGGGCTTAATGATGCAATTT
The DNA here is from genome assembly GCA_011038615.1 of Limnodynastes dumerilii. Lineage (NCBI taxonomy): Eukaryota > Metazoa > Chordata > Amphibia > Anura > Limnodynastidae > Limnodynastes > Limnodynastes dumerilii. Next base: position 221,265 of record WWET01001018.1, read on the forward strand.
TCATAAATACCGTCATTAAGCACCGCCCCCTGCATGCATCCCTAGCTTCCCTCCAGAGTCTCCCGGAGGGAAGCTGGCAAGAGTCGGCAACCCTGGTTAATTTAATTAAACCAGGTGAGTGACAGTTGGAAGCTTAGGTGTGGATACATTGTACCTAATGGAATAGGTCATGTTGGAGGGTCTGCTTATGCCCTGTCCACAAACTGTAGATGTCAATGCATTGCTGTCAAGTATCAGTGTTATGTGCAGTAGGGGATGTGTATTTTGGGGGAAGGGAAGGAAACTGTACTTCCAAGTGCGTCAGAGGTCCAAAGACCAACTCTGTGAAGTGTAGCCAAACACGACCCTTACACAACCATGATGCAACTTGTACACTCCTCTTTGTTATAGTTCCAAGAACTAAAACGACTATAGTGAAATATTACTAGTCTATAAATTGAATGTTAAAGCGAAGATTTAATGTTTACTTAATGTCTTCTTTAAGAGCAGCATCACCAAATATAATAGGAAGATTTGTGTTTAAAGAACAAAGATTATTTGTAGATCTGAACTGATATTAAATACACTGTTTCAATGACACGTTTAAAGTCATCACACTTTTCAATAAAATAAAATTGCGTTATTATGTTTCACAATTTATAACAAATTCATTTTATAGACAGATACTGCAAATCTTACAAGTCAGTTTTATATAACAGTATTCATTTATATTGCAGTTATGAATATATATTACATTTTGTATTTGCTTATGTTATTCAAACATTCTCAGTGTTATGTGAACATTATTACAATGGTGTATATATGTAAATATATATATTTATAGTTGTAGTTTTGCAAATACATAGCACAGATGCCTAATTAATCACTTTCAATGTCATGTAAAACACTTCTAATTATTTCATTTAGATAGGGCTTCAGGTACTGACATTAATTGATTGTGTTGGTTTTGGCGGTTTTCCGACACCTGAACTTGTCTTCTTCACATATTAATTGTACCCAGCTGTGAAACATCAAGCATATACTGTATACATTCAAAGTATTTTTAGTATACAAGCATGTCTTACTTTAATTAGCTATAAAATGGCTGCATGTAGTGGGTTTTGTTCCTTCTTGTCATGCTTAACCACACATATCTTCAACCAATGTGAAGTTATCATCTTGAGCTTCTCTTTATATTGCATTAAAAATATACGTTTACATAATAGGTACCCACAGCACTAATAGACAAGGGGCAGCACATCATTTTATCACTGGCATATGTTTTTACCAATTGAAGTTGCTCAAGATCCCAGAAAAAGAGCTCTAAACTGATTACAGCAATGAGAAGGCTGAATGAAGGCCCATTAAGATGCTGTGTTAACTACACATATCTTTTCTAATAAATTATACATTTGTTACACAAGCCCTTCTCCCTTTATTGAAGCAGACTGCCTTACCCTACTTCTTCATCAATGCTGAGTGACTGCTGTACAATAATGCTATAGGACTGTATCCAGACTTTTCTAATTTTCTTTCAAGCATAGCCTGATGCCACTCCCCCTCGCACATGAAATTTAGATACCTCCTTCCTACCTTAAGTCCTTACTGAAAAAGTGAGGACTTAAGGAAGAGATGAGGTATCTGGATAAGACGCCAAGCATCATCATGCCCATTCCGTATCATATTGTGCCTACTCTTGTCCAGCCATAGGAGACCTGTTAAAAAAACATTAGGAACGCTGGAGTGCACAAGTGCATTGCATTGGCGGCACACAAGCGTGTATATGCACAGAATGCATAGAATAGGTATTTTATCATCCTAGCGACCTGAAAAACCTACTTACATCAACCCTTGATTCTGAAAAGTCAAGAATAGAAATGACGGAATTCATATAAAAAAATCCATGTCACGGACACTGGGAGTTTGTTATTCGGATCGGGTCCCTTGGGACTGGGCTGGTTGAATGAGGTAAACTGGAAGCTAGTGGTTTTGAGAAAGCTCCTGATGTGTTAGGAGAGAGCAGAGGACAGCACAAGGGTGTACTGGGCCACTAGTAAGCAAGAGGAGAGAGTCCAGGCTGGAGAAAAAGTAGCAGACTGTGATGATGATGCTTTACCAGAATGGGCTGCGATAATGATAATTTAGCAAACAGCATTGTAAAGATGATCTGCTGGCTGAACAGCCTGAAGCTGAGAAGATAAATGCATATTTTAGCAGACTGGACTGTGGATTTGAATGAGTTGGAACTCACAGAAAGACTGCAGGAAAAAATGACCTGGAACGCATGAAAAGACTGCATATTTAAATGAACTGGACATCTTGAGGGTATACAGGAACCATAAACAAGGGAAAGGGTACTCCTTGTACTGGCACAGATGACACTGTGCCAGGGATTACATAGTTTGTCCCTTGTTCCCTTTGGCCCTAAGGAGTCTGTGACAGGGCACTCTGATTAGAGAAAGACATGATCCAATATGGTGGTGTCCAGGGCTGTAACTAGGGGTGTGCGATAGGGGCGGCCGCCCAGGACGTAGATCTTAAGGAGACACCAATAAGTTAATATGGTTAAATTGGCTTGTAATTCAGGGTCAGGGGGCACCATTTTTACTTTTAGCCCCTGGCGCTGAAATCTCTGGTTACAGCTATGGTGGTGCCCATGGAACACACTGATACTTGTATCTTAGAGCTGAAGGGTAATTAAACGGAACTGCAACTGGTAGCTTGAGCATGATTGGAGGCCTCAGAGATGCAGGCTTGGATTCTGGGTGGATTTAGAGACCCGGTATCAGCAAGTAGGGTAAGTACCATGACAATCCAGGGGTTTAAAGATATGGCTGTGTTGAATGTCAAACCAGTTGAAAAAACTTGTGCTTCTCAAGCGAGTAACATTTACACTATCAGAAGACGTTTATCGGACTAATGGAAAACTAAAGTGTATGGCCAAGATCATATTAAAGTGCCAAAAAAACAACAAATGACCAGTGACTAGTGAACGTCTTCATGATAAGAATTCTTTTTCATCTTCACTTATCTCCAAACCTATCCATAGCTGGGATTTTTTAAGAAAACCAATGCTTCTTGACGCACAGTTTTAATATTCTTATTCATCATTATGATTAGACTGTTCCATTCTATTTGATTTTTTTGGTAGACTTGGATCAATAATGAGTAACTAAGTAGGCTTTGTAATCACTCTCGGTACTGAAGGCAATTCTGAAATTTGTTCATTTAGGAAAATATGTGTTTGATTTTTTCACCCAAGAGGTCATTCCTTGAACATTGAAAAATAAACGGAAGAGTTGCTGCAATAGTCATTTTGGCAAGACAACAGAATATACAGTCTTTTCTTTTATATATTCCATTAGCTATTCATTGAATCCTGTTGTTTGCAGACTACTTTAGTGAATGGTTTATATATTTTGTACCATTATTATGCCTGTTTGGCATTTAATTAGCAGAAGGGACATACTGTTTCTAGTTTAGCGCTACACAAAAAATGACTGTTGTGTAATTGAAAATTAATGAGCCTGAATATTATTGTACATGTTTTCCTTTACTATTCCATGTGGTGAAAAGAGACATGTCAATACTTTCATCATAAGACTGGAGGCATTTTACAAAATAAAACTTAACGATAGAAAGTAAAAATCTATTGCTAATATTATATGCAATATGCAAGAGGCAAAATGCTTTGTGTTCTCTTCTTTTAGGCACAACCACTGGGACCTCAGCTCAGGATGACAACACTTTTGCATTCAATTCCCCTATACCCTAAGCAAATAAGTTAGAGCCAGGGAACATAATTTTACTCTTCTCTTATACTTAACATTACTGACATCACGCATAAAAGACTGAGCGCAATATTAAACCACACAGCAAGACAGGCTTTCCACATTATGTCTTCTCATTATCTAAATATCCAGTGCATATTATGTATGAAATTATGATACTATTAGATCTCTGTAAAGAGTGAAAGTCACTACTGTAAATGGACAATAAAATCTATGTCACAGTTCACATTTTTAAAATGTATTTCCTTATAGTAGCTCCAATATTCCAAATATGCATGCTGATGAAGGACTCAAATATTTAGTGAATTACACTCACACACATTTTAACATTAATTCGATCCATTTGAGTTGGCACAGCTGAGAATTAGTATTCTAAGCAAGGTCATTATCTGTTTCTAATTTGCATAATGCCAGAAGTGACTTATTGAAAATCACTGATGGCGATTAAAATCTCAATGATTTGCTAGAAACCATTCAAGTGTATTATCAAATGCATCTCCATTATTAGGCATTGTAAAAGTTTTCATTTTAGCAGAAAATGCACAAAATTGTTCAGTCACAACTGAATGTTAAAACAATTTGATGAGTGTGTGTAAAGTTCTATAATGAAAGGTGCTGCTATTTTTAGAATATCAATTAGTAGTCACTCAGATTTTCTGCAAAATGACACTAGTTTAAAGTAAGTTAACCTGTGATGCTTTCAAACAAATTGGGTATTTTTAAGTAATTGCTAAAATATAAAAAAATACAGGTTGAGCAACCTTAATCCCTAATCCAAAATGCTCTAAAATCCAAAATTTTCAAACTGCCGGTATGTTGTCACAAGTGCTATATTACGCAAACCACCCCCCTTCAACTGCAATATATATTTTCTGCACATGCCCAACCATGCAAATACGCCAACAAAGAGTAATAAATTGGCACATACACAGACTGGACTCACCAAAGCCAGGTTACTCAAGATAGTGACATATTTGCTTTCTGATGGTTCATTATAAACCATCATTGTTACATGCAAAAAATTACTGTATACAATTTCCTTCAGGCTATGTATATAAGGTGTAAATGAAACATAAAATAATTTCATGATTAGACTTGGGTCCCATCCTCAAGATGTCTTATAAATATGCAAATATTCCAAAAGCCAAAATAATCTGAAATACAAAACTTTTCTTACATTTTATACCTTTATTTTAAATTTGCATAATTTAAGCATTCCAAACATATAATATTATGACAGCCATGTTTTCTCTTCAGAATGGATAATAATTGGAGTTGTCTAGTTCTGTAAATGTTAGCTTGATTATCATAAGTGTAGTCAATACATTGCAGAAGATTTTCTTCTGAAACTTCTACATTTTGTTTTAACAAAAAACTACTTTGTTTTTGATGGACAATTTTATTTGCAATTGCAGGGCACGGCGATGGGGACAGCCTGTGCCCCGACATTTGCGAATCTTTTTCTGGGATGGTGGGAGAGAGATTTTGTTTTTGCGGAGTCACACGAGACATATATGTCCCATGTTCTCGTGTGGCTCTGCCATATTGATGACATCATCATGTTATGGCAAGGGGATTCCGTACTTTTGGAGGAATTTATCAGCAAACTCAGCTCTAATGACCCTAATCTAAAATTGACTATGACTAAGAGTCAATCTCATATTGACTTTTTGGATCTGACAATTCTGGTGGATACTGATGGCAAGATACGTACAGACCTATTTCGTAATACCACTGCAACTAATAACATCTTGCATAGTGATAGTGCGCATCATCACAACGTGATTAAAAACATACCCAAGGGAGAATACCTGTGTCTTCGCAGGAATTGTTCCACAAAATCATGCTTCAAATTTAGGGCTCAGGAGTTGAGATCTAGACTGGCTAAACAGGGATATAGTGACAAAATACTTACCTCAGCTTATCATATAACACTCAAGACCAAATGGGAAAGTCTTATTTATCCCCAAAGAAAGACCAACACTAAAGTTATCAGATTTATTACAAATTATTGTGTATAATCTTCTGAATTACAAAAATAAAATAAATAGACATATTTCAATTTTAAAATCTGATGACGTACTTAATAGTGTGATTAACACACATATTCCAATGTGTTGGCGACGAGCCAAAAATTTTAAGGATAATTTAACTTATAGTTATTTCTCCTCATGCCCAAATATTAAAAAAGATAAATATCCAAGATGTTTTCCATGTGGGTCTTGCACTGTCTGCCCATATATCTGTAATATGAAAGATCTCAAATCGTTTTGGCAAAATTCATAAATTCTCTCATTATGCCAACTGTAATACCAAATGGATAATTTATTGTCTGATATGCAATTGCAATCGCAGATATGTGGGCAAAACTTTTAGATCTTTAAAATTGCGTCTCCAGGAGCATGTCTCAGATCTATCAAGAACTCTCCCTCTGACAGTGCTAAACAAAAATACTAACTCCCATAGTCAAACACTTTTTAAAAGTTCATCATGCGAATCCACAGGGTTTAAATGCGTTTGTGCTAGACAAAATTACACCTACCATAAGAGGTGGTGATCTGGATCAGCAACTATTATGCAAAGAGACCAGGTGGATTTACCTGTTAGATTCCGTGTCACTGCACGGTCTAAATGAAAACACGTCGTATGTTCCTTTTTTATAAATTCTAGGTCCTACGCAATGCAATATTGTATCGCTATCACCTTTTTAGGTTACCAAGTATTTAATGTAAATATTATTTGTTTTTTAACCAGTGCATTTGTTTCTACTTTTTACCAGAACGGTTTTCCGATTGGTCACTTCCAGTATTTAAGATCCACCTGATCCAATTATCCAGTACCTTTGACAAAGCCGTGCTTCAAGGCGAACGTGCATTAAGTCCTGGATTCCTGCCTCCGGTTACATCGATATGACTGCTGCACTATTCAAATTACTGGATCAATTTGCTACTTTGCGGTTTCACGGAGGCTTGTTAGAGAAAAGGGAAAGCAAGGGAGGGGAAGTGTACGGACCCAGAAGGGTGAAGCGTGCCCGTGAGGACACTAGAAATCCTTAGGGTAAGCGTGATACTACAGATCAGGGCTATTTAGTAACCTCCAATTTTTGCTTTTTTTTTCCTGTCTCATTTTTCTCCCCCCCCTTTTTTTATATACATGGCAAATATATGGCAAATGCTGCCGTTTGTTACTACTATTTACTATCTGCACACTTCGCCTATTGATATCATTAGTCATTAAATAACTATTTTGAGGATGTTCTAATAAAATTTGAAAGTTTTAAATCCATGACTCCTCTGTCTTTTTATATAAGGTGTGCGCTGTTAAGCGGGTCTTTACCACATACTGCTTTTTGTATTTAAAGGGTATGTAGGTAATATTCTCTTTTGTTGTACTTGCTGGCTTTGTAAGCACCGTCTGCTCAGTACAGTGTTTTTTTTTCTGATTAAATGACTAAAGTAGGAATATGAGAATCTTAAACTCTGTAAGGAGTGGATTAATTGGTCCCTTAAAAGAGTGCTGGTATCAGGGTCATGGCTTTGTAAACCTTTATCCGCAATTTGCAGCACCCTTGTCCTGCTTTATTATATTGTTTTTTGGATTGGTGCGGTCCCCCCTCCCCTGTTAGTCAATACATTGATTTCATTCTATAACACACTTGATGATTACAGCTGCTTGGAGGGGCTTTTATATTGACCATCATCTGCAATTTTTTTTGTTGGCTGAAAGAAAGTTTTTTTATGGTGTTGTGCCTCCATTCATAGCACCATCTGCTCAGTACAGTGTTTTTTTTTCTGATTAAATGACTAAAGTAGGAATATGAGAATCTTAAACTCTGTAAGGAGTGGATTAATTGGTCCCTTAAAAGAGTGCTGGTATCAGGGTCATGGTCAGCAGTAGGAAAGTATTGGCTCTATTCTGATAGTTACACAGTCTGTTTTCCTAAATGTAATGTAGCAGGATGGCACTTCTTACAAATGTATAATGGGTACAGTATATTTATGTTTTCTTAATTAAAATGTGTGTCTTCTGCACTACTGTAACTATTCTCTTTAATACACAGTAGGAATCTGACAATACTGTTGCTTTTACATAACTATTAGTCAAATGGGGCCAGTCCTGAAATGTGTCTGTGAGTGTCAGAAGAAGATACTTCTTCTCTCTGCCTTATGCACAAAGCTTTTTTCTGCTTGAGTCTGACTAACTTCTATCCAGTCTGGGTGCCAGGACTTGCTTAGATGTGTGCAATTAGAAAGCCTAAACCCTAGGCACAGATCTAGATTCCCTTTTCTTTGTTTTATTCAGTCAACTTATGGTGTTTATACCAATTGCTATCTTAATCTATGTTTATTAAAGTGTTAAGCTTTTTGTATTCAGTTCTTTGTTTTTGTATTGTATATGGCTGCATTGCCTATGAGTTATTTCTAGGTCAACAAACCCAGAGCCGTAACTAGGCGTGTGCGATAGGGACGGCCGCCCAGGGCAACGAGCTTAAGGGGGACACCACTACCTTAATATTCAATGTTAAATTAGTTTGGAATATAGGGTCAGTGGCACAATTTTTCCTTTTTGCCCCTGGTGCTAAAATAGCCTGTTACAGCTCTGATCAAACCTATTACAAAGTAACAATTGGACTGTTTACTATAGGCGTCGGAACCTGGCGCCACCAGGCCCGGCGACAGGGGAGGCAATGAGAATACTCAGAGGTGGCCAGGGGTCAGGGTACCATGTGGCCCCTGGGCCACACCACCATTTGTAGTTTTAGGGCCGCCTTTCATCAGCCGACCAGAATAGGACTTAGTCCCCATCTGGTCCATGGCCACTCTGGACTTTTAAAAGTCTACTTCTGCCCCTGGATGAAGAAGATACACTAGAGACAAATGAAAACATCTTGTCAACACACACACTTTCCAATATACATTGACATTATGTTACATCAACATAAGAATTATGGTCCGGATTCACAAGAGGACTTATGAAAGCCGCATTCTAGATGTTACGCAGGTGATCTCCATGAGGATGGAACTCTATCTATCATAGAGATCTGTCCAACAAGGTGGAGTTTGCCTTCCACATGGTAACACTCCGCAATAGAGGCAGGGTTTGATATGCTAAGAAGCCATGGCTCATGTTTATGGAGCACCATTAAGGACTATAAATGAGTTGATCTCATAGACAGAAGATTTTGGAAGAATTTCTACAGTGTAATTTATAACCACAGTATATGTATAAAATGTCAAAACTTCTGACATAGTCACGTCAAATAGGATCCCATAACAATAATTTCCCATAAATGTGCAACTGTATCTTAGCTTTGTCAGTTTGAAAAAACAAAGAAGACAAAGGAACACACTCTTTGATCTACATCAAAGACTTCTTTGTCTGCTTAGAAGTATGAGAAGGATCAGTAAAGAAAAATAGAACTAAAAATATAATAAATTACAATCTACTAAGGAAGGCATGCACAGAAAAGATAGCTGTAATGTATATTGATATTGTATTAATCATTATTTAAAAGTCAGATTGCAAAGTTATTCAGCCTTTCATGCAAACGTCCACTTCATAGTCATCTTCATGTGTGAAAATCTACTTAATTGGGCGTATAATATAGTGTCATGTGGAGTGTTTATGGGAGAATCGTAAGAATGATATAATTATTCTGGGTGCTGGAAGTTCTAGAGGGGCTGACGATATGAATATCAAGCAGGCAGAGATATGGTAGGACATATGTTTCTGCAGGCATACATACAAGTATTTATTGCATGTGTATAATAAAGAGCTATACTGATGTAAAGCTAATTACAAAGCACATACTGGAATAGCAGTTACTCTTATTAAGTATGTTTAGTTTAGCATGAAGTACATTTCAATGGTTCACCTAGGGGGGATTCCAGTAGTGCAGAACCCCCTCAGAAACTGGATACAAAAAAAGCTCCATCTTTGTTTTGATTGGTGGCCAGTTTACTAACACTAAAGAATACAATAATATATATTTAGTATTAAGCAGCCCTCCTTTCAAAATCCTGCCTTTGTCGCTGCGTTTGTTGGGACATAAGTCTAAAATAAGTGTATGATTTAAGGGTCCAGATTTACTAAGCTGCGGGTTTTGAAAAATGGAGATGTTGCGTGTAACAACAAATCAGATTCTAGCCCTCATTTTACTGTTACATACTAGAGAATGTCAGCTAGATTCTGATTGGTTGCTATGGGCAACATGTCCACTTTTCCAATCCTGCAACTTAGTAAATATGGCCCTAAGTCTTTGCTAAAGGACTGAATTAAAAGTTTGGGATTCCTAAAGGGGTTATTTTTATAGTACAATATTGTTCAAATGTCATACTCTTAGTTACTCAGTCAGGTAAAGATGACAAGATAACTACTGTATGGTCAATTACCAAGGCGAGTCTATAAAAGTGTCACTTATTTATAATGAAACCCTTTACCTTGTCTGCTTTCTGAGTTTAGGCACATTTTCATCAAACACTGTTCCAGCTGAATCAGATTTTTTTTTCTTTGTTTTCTAAGCAATTTCAGAGACCAAGGGTCACATTTAAGAAAGCATGATATGTTATTTTAAAATTATGGAAGAAGCTGCTGTACACCAAAATGTTAATGTATTTTTTTCAATTGTAATATACAGTATGTCCACATTATTTAACTACATCTAAGCATAAATGGTGTTATACAAAAGAGGTATACACATTTTAAAAGTTGACTTATACAACAAAACAACTTCAGTTATAGAGAATTAGGACCGTATTCACAGATCAGAGTGATATAGGAGCGGCAGTATCTGCATCTACCCCCAGCCAGCCCCCCGTTTATAGGAACATGGGCCCAGATCCAGAGCAACGCTTCTGTGCAAATTTACGCCTGGCGGACACGTAAAATCGCGATTTTGTATGTACTACGCATGCGCACGCCAGATGATACGCTACGTAACGTAACTCTGAGTGTATTGGCCATTCACATATTAGTTGCGTAAATTCGTACGTGTGGGCGTGCCGATTTTACGTGAGACAAAAGTACGTCTAAATTACGCAATGTAGGCGGGGGTTTTCATTTAAAGTGTACAGTAAGGGCGTGCTTAGCTGCGTAAGTCCGTGTTGCCCATCCGTACGTGTGCGGACGATAGCGATTACGTGGCCAAAAGTTACGGTAGGGTTTGAACAGTGGAAATTGGTCAAAGTACGTATATTCAAGGGGTGTGCCTAGGGGAGTGTATAGAAGGTACGCACGCTATACGTAAATACGCTACGCTAGTAAATGGATTGCAAGCGGAGTTCTGGATCTACCCCATGGCACGTAAGAGTACTATAGGGCTTCCTTAACTAACTGTATTTTCCTTCTTAAGAAGGAAAATACGAATGGTGATCCCTTCCCCATGCTGGTCCTTATTTACTAAGGAGTATTGCTTGATTTTCCATGCAATAATGGCTCTTTTCATTAAAAAAAAAAAAAAAAAATCACAAGTAATCAAAGTGATCTATATTTACAAAGCATGGATCAAGAACTACTGGAAACTACTGATTCCAAGGTGATTAATGCTCAGTCCACATGTCACTGTCTGCCCGTTCTACTAAATGCAGGCCAGCAGTTCCTTTTTATAGGAATGGTGAGCTTATATGAATTCCAGCAGTCTCTCCATTAACTTCCCTTTTCCCCCTAATACCACTAGTATACATATGTATGTAAATTAAAAAAACAAGAACTAATAAACCAAAAAATTATATAAATTTTTTTTAATAAGTAAAAAACAACAAACAAACACACACACACACACACACACACACACACACACTTATATACACATGGCCCAACTGGAATCACCAGGGCTGTTCTTGGTTCAAATAAACAAGGAATACCATCGAGGATTCAAGTGGGCAAAAAAAAAAAACAATCAAAGAACAAAACAAACCAATAGAGTCCAAACTTACCTGAACAGACGACCCATATCTGAACATTTCTAAGCCCCAACAGGAACACACCGTGAATGTGCAGTGTTTTTCCTGTCAGGGCACGTACCACTGTGCATGCTCTGCACAATGACTGAAGAGTGCCAGGACTTCGGAACCAACAAAAGCTTCCAAAGATGGCGTCCGATTCACATGACATCATAGAATCTCGGTGGAAAGGTAAGTAAATATTAATTTTATGCTAGCCAGGCTTGCTGCGAGTCTGGATAGCATATTTAATGCCGATATCAATATAAATAGTAAATAAAGAGAGACCAAGTGTGCTGGCAGGATTAGAAATATGCTGCTGATGCTTATAATACCCTCCGATATGTGTGTATACTTGAACCAATGTACATTCTGTGCAATTGCAGAACATATAATAACCAAACTGTGTGTGCACCAAATGACTGTGCTGAACAAGGTGCATCTGAATCAGTTTGGGAGTAAGGGCAAAAAAGGTGCATGTGTACATTTCAGCTAAACCATTTTACAAAGTAAGGGGTTCTCATTAATTTTAAATATTTGCATGCAGGGAAAATGCTTTACTTTTGCACATAGAACTCAAATGCTGCATAGCTGTATGTTTAATCTTTAAATTAGAGTTGAGCTCAGAAAATTCACCTCGCAATTCTAATTCTGCTTTCACAATTTAAATATGCCTCCCCTTGCAGTTCAACATGGTATTGCTCAGGTCCACACCTGTGAATCAACCTGTTGTGCTCTTTCTGCTTATGATGGAATAGATGACTCATCTTCAGATTCAGGTTCTTTACAGGCCCTGGTAACAAAGATCTAGGGAGGGATGTGTCTCCCCCTGCCAGATCCATGAGGCAGGTTCACCTCCTGCCTGAATTGAAATATTCTGCACTGAGTTTCTGGAAGCCAATGATACTGAAAATTTATAAAGATGTTATACTTGTTCATGCACAAGAATAAATGTAATCATTTTTTTTTTGGTAAATTTGTTTATAAACCATTTTACAAAGTAAGGGGTTCTCATTAATTTTAAATGTTTTGCATGCAGGGAAAATGCTTTACTTTTGCACATAGAACTCAAATGCTGCATAGCTGTATGTTTAATCTTTAAATTAGAGTTGAGCTCAGAAAATTCACCTCGCAATTCTAATTCTGCTTTCACAATTTAAATATGCCTTTCCTCTGCAGTTCAACATGGTATTGCTTGGGATGTGTCTCCCCCTTCCAGATCCATGAGGCAGGTTCACCTCCTGCCTGAATTGAAATATTCTGCACTGAGTTTCTGGAAGCCAATGATAATGATAATTTATAAAGATGTTATACTTGTTCATGCACAAGAATAAATGTAATCATTTTTTTTTGTAAATTTGTTTTATATATATATATATATATATATATATATATGCATTGCACTAAATAGTACAGTATAGTAATGTAATGTATTTGCCATAACATATCAGCACAGGAGCAACAGTGAAATAATGGGTCAACATCTTTGGGCACCCTTGAAAATTGCTATAGGACTGATGATGATATTGATGTTTATTTTTCCGACAGCCTGCTTGCTAACTCTTCTTTAAAAGCTGAATGAAAGGATGGGCCTTATAACTCGATTCAAAGAGGGAATATACCAGCAGCTCCTGTAGTTCTTCAATGCAATGCTACAAAATGCAGCTGAGGTATGATGCTATTGATATGACCCTATCCCCAATAGCACTGTAAATAATGTTGTTGGAGAACACTTAACTTTTACTCAAGAAACAAATAAAATTGATGGACTTACAGGGTTTAGCAGCACTGTTAAGAAGAGCTCTCCTCCTCTAATACTCTTGTCAAGTTCACTTGGTCCACCAGGATACTCCTTATAGAACATTGTGTGTGTGAACAGACCACACGTTTGTCTAGGTAAAACCTATTTAATAAAGACAAGAATTAGAAAAGTGCCATCAATACATGTTGGTTTATTTTTATTTATTTAATATTTATAGAAATAAGGGGAACAAGTAAATACTTTCATAAAATATACATTTAATATATGTCACAATGTTATTCCTAGCTGTCACAGGGACTTGGTTGGACAGTTAACTGAAGATGTGTTGACCTATATAAAGAAACAATTTAAAGTCTAAAAGATATAAAGAATCAGGAATAAACAACACGCTAATATTTTAGATATGATAAAAATATAAAATGTAGAGGGAGGTATGATATATGTAAGAGCCTAACACATCTTGTGGTTTCCATGGTAATACACTGAACGAACCAACTTATATAATATACTGTCAAGTAGCCTACTGCTGCCAAAACTCTCATTGTTATGAGTAATCCAACTGTCCACACAATGTTTTACATTAGACAGCAATTGCAGTTGGCAATATTAAATAATATGTCATACAATGTGACAATTATTCTCACGGAATGGATATACCCACTGTGGTTCTCAGTTGTAAACTCTTGGCAGCCACAAATAGGTGACATTTTAATGGGTATTAAAACATGCGTACAAATTAATTACTCTCTAGCTCTTATTGTGCAACTGCAAATGCTCAGTATCCAGGTTTGGACCAGCAGAATTAAAACACAGATTTATAACACATAATTTGCAATGAATCTAAATTAGAAGTGAATAATCTAAACAAAAAAATATTTTGGTTCCAGGATTTGATATACAGCAATATATCTATTTGTCACATATATCATAGCCTTTTTTATAATAAGTAACAAAAATACTTAATTGGCTTATCATTTCTGCAACATAGTAATAAGATTGGTAGACCACGTGTCCATTTAAATTGAAGAAGAATTCTTTTTTAGCATCTAAACACAAAGCAGCTAAACCAGCATTCCAGTGATTCTGCGGGCAAAGCTGGATCCAGACCAACGCACATCTAACGAACGTGCGTGGTCTTTAGTTACAATTGCGTAGTGGGGAGTGCACGCCCTCTGCACTCCCCGCTCAAGGTAGTAAAATCTGAACACTTACGTGTCCAGATTCCTACATTAAAAATTACGATTTACGTCCGCAGACCTTGTTGTAATGGGCATTCTCCCACTCAGCTCCATAATTTAAATGCCTATCTCCGCCAAGGCAGACATAAAAAGCTGGCCGGCCCTTTTAACGTACCGGCTAGCATACGTAACTAATGTTACGTACGCTGGCCGGTACACTAGCGTAGTTATGATCCACGCATGCACACATCATAGCTGACAGGGAAATTACACACGCAGAGTGCATAATTCCCCTGGTGTCCGTAACCCAGGATCTGGGCCTTTGTGTGTAAGTCTGAGTTGGCTACTGCCATTTCCATTGGCAAGCCTAAAACAGACATCAAGCTGATCTATTCTTTGGATGCTGTAGGTTTTCTGGATCAGCTCCTACAAGCTGGTTTGAAAGATCGCACAAATGACTACAAACATTTTCGCAAATCTGAATGCATTTATTTTAAACAGTATGTACAATATCTGGATCTGCATCCAATTTTATCATGCAGTACAGAATTTAGTTGAGTGCAATTCATTGTATGTATATTTAATGTGTGCAAAGTGATTTCACTGTAAAACATAAGTATATTTACCATGATGCCATTGTGTATAAAACCCCGTCTATATCGTGCAGGCTTCAGGTGAGGATACTCTTCAGTGCTTGTAACTTTAATGCCCCATACTCTCTTCCAGGCTTCATATAGCTGCACATGTACTGGATAGACACCTGAGTGATGTGGAGCCACAGCATATCCCATGTATGTTGGAATGCCATGTTCCTAAAAAGAGCAATACATTTTATTATGACTTTATTATTCAGAAAATGTCCATTTAAATTTGCAGTTATCAAAACCTTATTTGAAAAGAACACACAGAGTGGTTTCATCTTAGTAATATGCACAGAATTGTTTTCAGTTAAAAGAGTGGAAAGTACAGACAGCAGTGTAACAACATGCGCCAATGTTATGCTGACGCAACTTCTAATGTAGGTAGGGGCTGGCACCTCAGTTCTGCTTGCCTAATCCCCGCCACACAGGCAAGGATAAGCAAGCTGATGAAGGGGCAGGGGTGGAGAACTGCAGTTTAGCACGGATCTGCGTCCAGACGGTTCAAGAAGCTAAGGTAGAGTTCTGCACACTTATCCATGAGAGAGGGGAGTGATAGGGGCGTGCACTTGTCTGTTCCATGTGGATATTCAGACCCGCATGTATGAAAAGTGTGCAGAGGTCTGAGTCCTGAAAGTGGGCAGTTGCAAGACCACATTAAAGTAAATGACTTGAACATTGTTAAATGATAAGGTTCATGGAAAGTCCATGTTTGCTGCCCCCACTTCCCAGGGGTCAAAGTGAATAATGTGGTAGTGTGGGACACACAAACCATACATTTTATAAATCTAGGATCATTTAACAAATTACAGTTAATATTGAAATAATTTTTTTTCTCATTATGAGTGAAATATTTCTAATTAAGAAACAGATACATGGCCAAAGAAAAAAATTATCAAATCATGAGTAAGATAAGATAAAAAAAAATGGATATATAACATGAGTACTCTTATCCTTAATGCCTTTAAAATAGAACTATAGCTAGTTTTTTTCTGTACTGCTGAACATTGGTTCTTTTCTGC
>WWET01001018.1:237584-247955 GCA_011038615.1 Limnodynastes dumerilii
TTTCTGCATTGCGATTGTTCTAAGATATATATAGGTTATGATAAATGCATAGCACTTGAGAATATAGGTTTTTTTAATCTTACTATATTAAGTGTAAGATAAAGAGATTTAAGACAGGCTCAGAGATATATATCTATAGTAGTGTATCATGCCCACATGTCATGTGTTGGGCTTAGCAAAATTTCCTTAATCCTTAAACCCTTCTCATATAGCAAAACATGCCAAGCTAAGCTGTGACTGGGTTCAATATTAGAGAGTTACATTAAATGAAAGATGGAGAAATCTGTATCCCCATTTTCTATTATACACATACAAGTCATTATAACATACAAATAAACTGATCATTATGTTGACACACTTCTGCCTCTTGTACAATAGCGTTAAGTAATCCCACACAGCCAATACAGCACTGGTAGCGCTAATACTACATGAGATGGAACCATTAAAAGATATACCCATTAAAGGATATTTCACTGTTAAAATTATTAATTAGGTACAAGGCTCTGGTATCAAGGCCGGATTATCCACAAGGCAACCTAGGCACCTGCATAGGGCCTGGTGAGCCCCAGGGGCCCAGTATGATCTTACACTGTTAAGCACCCATGCAGCCTTATCAGATGAGAGCTGTCATTTCCGACATGCAGGATCCTTTGGGGGGCCCCAAACCGGCATCTTGCCGAGGGCCCCATGAGTTTTAAATCCATCTCTGCTGGTAATGATAGCACCTGCAATTTTAATGGAAAATTGACTATGTGTCTGATGTATTCAAGTACATCACAATAGCAGCTAGGTGACTCTGGACCATATTAATGCTACCCGGTATTGCTAGCAAACATAGCTAATCAACTTTCTTTAAATGGGTAAATTAAGTAGTAAGAATGATCCTATAAACTACTTCTAGAGTTCAATTTTTGGAACCACAATTAACACAGTGGACACAGTGGCCCCAATCCAGAGCTGAGCACAAGTGGTAGTGAATCCTGTGTGCTGTAATGGATGATTTGGTACGTTCAATCCACAAGTGAAAGTAAATGGGACATGGATGGGAAGTAAATAACGGCATGTGGTGTATGGGCACAAAGCAGCAAGCTCTGTGCTGATACGTCTCCAAATACACTCTGCAAATGCAGGGCCGTATAACGTGTTTGAAAGTGTTACATGCTGTTATAAATAGAACGGAAGCTTTAGTTGTACTGTTTATGCTCTAAAGCAATTGAAAAATACATTTACAGGAATATATGAAACAATAAAAAAAATATATATTTTTTAATTAGCTCCAAATAAAAAAAAAGAAACAGCAGCTGCACAATACACTAGCAGCGATTCCATATATGATTAATGTATTTTTCTGGACAACAATACAGCTGATAGGTACTAAATTAGCCTCTGACTTAAACATTACCTGCAGTAGGTGCAAATTGTGTAATGTAAAGTAACATTTGTTACATCTGTGCTCTGACCAGGGTTGCTCTGTGATCTGATTGGGACGTCCTGTGTGCTCTTCAGTTCTAATCATGCACATTAGAAAATCGCACAGAGAATCATAACGCCAGCTGACGTAAGAAGTAAGATTTGGATCAGGGCTAGTGCTTCCTCTGTTATCACTATTTAGGTAGACCACTAGACTATAATGAAAAGGGCTAGGGACCGTATTCACAGATACGAGTGTAAAGAGTACGCAAATATACGCACCTACGTTGCAAGGCAACACCCATGACACTTCCCTCGCACGGACGGGTTTTAGGTGACATACTTGTGTACTTACGCACGTGGGCTGTTATTCATTGGAGTCAAGAACACAGAGACTATTATTTCTTGATTCATGTTGTTAATATTCTGTATATAAGTCTGTTTTTTAGATAAAACCTGTGTTGTTACTGAATGAAAGTCTTTTATAATTATCTTTACTTGTTGCATGGCGCACTTGGGATTTACTCTAGATTAATTAACCTTTCTTTAGTATGGTTCAAAGTTGCTCCTCCTCCTCCTACCTAGATAGCAACACAATCCAAGAGTATATAGTGTTTATTTCTTAGACATTTTCACAGATCAGTGTATCTGAAAATGAAAGAACTTAATTAAAGTTACTATATTCTGTGCTGGTTATATTCATTTAAATATTTCATTTACATATTGCTATTCTTCCTGCAATCCAAAGGCAAAAATTGTGTTTATGACCCATTAATAGAAGAACTGTCTTGGCAATTTCTTCTGGGTGGAAATCGTGTAGCTGACTGTTACATTTGTTATACTCAGCTTATATTATGTAACATGTAAGTTACAATGGGCCAGATCCAGAGCTTATGTTCAAGGCGTAGTGTATTTACTATGCACTCCCCTAGGCACTCCCCTCTACGTACGTACGTACGTACTTTTGCCATTTTATGCTTGCCAAACTCTACCTTAACTTTTTAAAGCGTAACTGCTGAGTACGTAAAGGCTTCACGTACGTAAGCGCCTAAGCACGTCCATACTGTACAATTTAAATGCCTCACCCCGCCATGAAGCGTAATTACGGGTGTCGTATGGATGTCACACCCCTTCATTTGTAGTTACGCTGTTGAAACGAAGCCAGAGTTACGTGGCATAACATCAGCCATGCGTATGCGCAGTACATACAAAATAGCATTTTTATGTCACCGGCTAGCGTAAATTCGCTAACGTACGTAGCTCAGGATCTACCCCTAGGAATTTAAGAAATAAAATTCCAGAATGAGTTGTTATGTAAAGGTATAATCTAGATAATGTAGGTATCACTGAATTGTAGTGCACTTAAAAGCATGTACGGAACTTACAAATTTAAGTTTATTTAGGGGATATATTGGATAAAAAAATGGAATCACTATGTTTGACATTTAAAACTGACAAAGTTATTCTTCTGACGGGTCATTTTTAGATCACCAGGACAAGATGTAGTATTGTACAATGACATTTTGTAAGACATAACTAAAATGGCATTAAAAAGGGAGTTAATAATCATGGAAGATATTAATCTATGTAATGTCATCTTTGAGAAGTCTATTACTTGCTCCACCTGTGGGGACATAGTATTCACTACAAGGAGCATGCCTCAGGAAATTGGTAAAAGAGCCCACTCACAAAGATGGTGACATAATCGCAGAAGTTTATGTGGGTGAGAATGTGGATCCACTGATCATCAATCAGTATGGTTTAATATAAAGACAGAGAGAGACTTGTCATACATAAAAACATAAGTGCTGATTTTGTCAAAATGGTGAGATGTGTAAGAGATTTCTTAGCAGAGTGGAAACACCTGAGAAATGTGCAGGAGCAGTTGGTGAAATTACTAACTTTGTGTTAGAAAGGTTAGGCCAATACCCTGAAATGGAAAGCCAGTATGGTTTACAAAATTGTTGGCAAATAAAGGCATATGATCATTTTTCCAGTGTGGACAGAAAAATAAAAGCTTTATAATAATTTATAGTTAAATTATTAGTAGAAGATTTATGACAGCATTGAATAAAATACAAAGATGTATTATGTGATGCTAAGCCATCATTTTATTGTCCTGACCACACAAAATGGAATATTAAACACAAATAGACACATGCAAAAACATCAAACACACACACACACACACACACACGGCCTAATTCAGAGGTGCACATAATTCTGTACGCAGCACATATGCCACACATCGTTGATAGCGATTGTAGCCGTGGTGCGTTTGATCCACGGGCACATGCAACAATACATCATGGATGATAATGAAAGTATAACATAGACTGTGTTAATAATGGAAATCAGTGCTGAAAGTGGGCCGGTATACGGTGGTATGGCACACTTATAAAATACTGGGAGTCAGCTCAGAGTAAGAATACAGCTGCTCATGGAATTTTAAGATTCTGTGAGCAGCTGTATTTTTACTCAGTGCTGACAGCTCAATGTGCCGCCAGGAGCAATAAGACTGTTTGGACAAATGAAGGGACAATAATGGTGACTGGACACAAATAAAGAGGGGACAATAAGGCTGGCTAGGTACACAAAAGGAGGGGCAATAAGGCTGGCTGGACAAATAGAAGGGGCAATAAGGCTGGTTGGACAAACAGAAGGAGGGGACAATAATGCTAACTGCACACACATAAAGAGGGGGCAATAAGACAGGGTGGGCACAGAAGGAGGGGCAATAAGGCTGGGTGGACACTCATAAAGAGGGAGCTATAAGAATGTTTGGACAAACAGAAGCAGGGGACAATAAGGCTGACACGAATAAAGAGGGGGGTGGCAACAAGTCTGGCCGGACACAGAAGGAGGGGACAATAAGGATGGGTGAACACACATAAAGAGGGGGCTATAAGACTCGCTGGACAAATAGGGGCAATAAGACTAGCCAGACACAAAGTAGGAAGGTGCAATAAGGCTGTCTGGGCACACAAAAGCAGGGGTAATAAGGTTGGTTGGACAAACAGAAGGAGGGGACAATAAGGCTCGCCTGCCCCACGGGTGAGAAACAGGTGGTGTAATGTCAATCCCCCGGACTTCGACATGACTTGTTGACATAAACAGTCTTTATTTCTGTCTGTGTCCAGATCTGGATTGTGTGCACTTGCTTGGGCATACACTTATTGTACATTACCTATGTGCCTCCTCCTCTTCCCTCCCAAGACACACCCTTCAGAAAGCAAAGCACCAAAACTCAAGTTGTGTGCAATTGCATGTTCTTCAGTTCTGAACATGCGCAATGAAGAATCACACAGAGACACATCACACCACCTCTAAATTGGGTCCACTGTGAATAACATCTATATGTACACAGTAGATAATCAGAGTGGCATACACTCTACAGAACCAGGCAGTTCACTTTATGTATTTGTCATAGGATACCAGATGAACACATTTAAATGAAGGAGTATTTTGCCTCCCAGTTAATGGAGCGGTGCTTATAAGGGTTAAGAGATTGAACCCAAGCCCAACAGCCTTTCTCACTCTGCCTATATATATAACAACATTGATTAAAGGTGCACATCACATGCTCCTCTAAGCTATGATTGGTCTGCATAGATAAGTATTGCTGTCTTCTTTATTTCTTCAACTTTAGTCCCCTTCTTAAATCTCTAATACAAATAAGATTTCTTATCTCTGTTTCATTTCTGTTTTATCAAGAAAAGTTTATTTTTCATGTTTGGATTAAGTGCACTATCTCACTTAAGGCTTCATGGCATGACTGCACAGGTTGTATGTAGACCAGAAAGTGCCTATATCAATAGCTTGCCTAGTTTTGCTCTTCATTAGCAACAGATCTATTTGTGGGGAGAAATGCTGCATTGTCACATTGGCAAACTGTCACGTCTAACAATTCTGCATGGAAAACGAAACCATTTTTTAATTTTCCCTGCAGTGCTGCAATTTAGTTCTCCCTTCATGTATAAATGTAAAATCGCTGACGATAGTCAATATAAAACAGTTTTGAATATTGAGGATGCAATGTAGAGTTGTTTGCACACATCAGGGCAGATTTTAGTGTATGCAAAGGATTTCTGCACTGTGCATACCCAGAACATATACATATACAAATGTGTGCTTTGAGGAATTGTATATAATGTAGACATATGCCACCATATTTTCAAAGGGTAGTACTGGGCATTTCTGATCCAGAGCTGCGCTTATACTGTACCTGCTTTTTAGATATTTTACAAATACTACCGTGTTAAATTTAAAAATACACTTATTTTTAAATCAACACACTGCATACAGTACACTAAATGTCACACTGTTTTATTTTTTTTTAACTGAATAGCAGCGTCTTTCTGCATATTTTACACCAGTATTTTTTTTTTATGTATATTAGTTTTTAAGTGGTTTTATTTTTTGATTTAAAAAAAACTCTAATTACTTTATTACAATTGCAGTTTCAGTACATCTCTATGTCTGGATATATCTTTGGATCGTGTTCACAATTAAGAGCAAGGTCTGTGCGAGAGTGTGGTTGTATGCAAATATTGGACATCAGAGATCGAAAAGACAGATTCAGAGGTGTTAACAAGGTTAATCACACCCCAGTCACGGAAGTGCCACGCACAGATGGATCTCCTGTCAAGCGTACATTTAAGAACGGACGTGTTTTTAGTTAATGTGAATCACTCGACCATTATAGTATCTTAAAGTTCCTCAGCATTCTCAGATACGCAACTATACGCCCTAGTTAAATTTCAACACCCTTATTACCCGACTTCAAATAATTATAAAATTAATTTCAAAGAGAAAGCAGCGCTTGTTTCTTTTGGGCACTCAGAGACAAATGTGTAGAATACTAAAACTAAAAATTTTACGTAGTCGTAATGGGGATTCCCAGACCCCTCATTTAAATGACTATATGGTCATCGTTAATGAAGGATCAGCCCCTTCTGCATACATACTGACGTACGTAACTAAGCTACGTACGTCAGTAGTTTTGCTGTCTGAAATACTGGTGTGCACATGTGCAGATGTTCTGACACAGGGGACTTACGCAAATGACTTGCGTAAATCTCCTGTTGACCTCTACGTTCCCTTAGTAAATTATTACACTGCTACTGAAGTTAAAATTGATTTCACTATACTGTATATCTGCGTACATAAGATGAATTGTTTTCCTTTTCTTTTCTACATATTTAAAATATTTTAATATAATTGTATTAATTTTGCTGGACATTATTTAAAATTGCTATAATTTTTGTAATTAATAGTAATTGCTGAATAATATTCTTCTTACTTATGTCATTTACACATTACACCATAATAGCTATATGGAGTCTATTTTTATTAAGTTTACTGCACTGAGTTGTGCAAGGGGCATCCCATTCCACTTTGCTTAATTCTTTAGTATAGAGTAAGTGGCACTTAGAAAAACAAGGCCACAGAGTAAACCCAAAATGATTACTGGAGAAAATTGATGAAAATCAGCAACCATTTTCAGCAGTTGTTACACTTAATCAGCAGATTTTGTACTTTTTTTCCAAAGGTCAGGCAATGAAACCGTGTTCTTAAATACATCCCAAGAATTCTGCATTTAAAGGAAATTCTCTTTGCATAAGAAATATTAATTTTGTCTACGTTACAGATGGGCAAGGAAGGATATACTGACCTTCAGTTTAAGCCTGTCATTTTCCAGGATGTTTTTTTACATTTAAATAGTGTTTGAGAATAACAGTTGAGTGAATTTAACACCTTAGAAAATTGAGGATATAAAACTATGACATGATATTCTTTTTATCCTAGATTTTATTATAGTGTCGTTAGCAACTCCTGTCTAACTGAGCAGAACGTAATGCATCAGTACAAAAATGTGAAATTATAGGGGCCGTAGGTTTTATATCTAAAAGGTAAAGGTGGTGATTCTTCCAGAGAAGATTTAAAAGAAGTAAAAACACATAAAACCAAGCCTGCCATATGGTGCCAAACTCTTCAGTTGTAAAGATTCTAATATGTATTATATACTTATTATGCCAAATGTCTCAGTGATCAGTTATTTTATTATTTGTGGTGTGTGTGAGTGTGTGTGTGTGTGTGTTTGTGTTTGTGTGTGTGTGTGTAAGAGAGACAGAGGGTGAGAGAAAGAGAGAGAGAGAGATATTCTCTACATTAAAATAATGAATGTTAGTTCCACTAGTGTAACTACCCTGGGGGGATGCAGCTGAGGAGTGGGGACCCAAGGCAGTTGACAACCCTGTACCCACATCCAACAGCTCTAAGATGTCAATGAATGGAAGGTTAAACAGCTTTCAGCACTTAGTCTGTGAGTGATAAGTGTTGTTCATTAAAGAAAACTTGTCACTAGCTCAAAGCTTTATTCTGTCACACCTTTTCTAGTCTAGTATATAAATAGAATTGTATTATTTATGTAAACCCTACTTGTGGGAAGCTTTTAGTTATTCATTAATAAAAATTTCACCTTTCAAATAAATATCAATTAAAAAAAGTGCTGGTGCAAAAGTCAACAGTCCCATTCCATAGTTCAAAAAATATATAACAGTTACAAAAAATATATTCCTATTGGTAAATAGTTTATCTCATGATTCTGAAGATGTCCACTTAATTCTTCTTTTTAGTAGTGATGATGGGCAGTATTCACAGATACGTTTTTTCATGGGGTTCCGTGCGTATTTTTAGTAGCGGATTAACTGCGCATGCGTAGTAACTTTTTCCACGCAAATTACATAGTATTTACGCACTTAGAGACATACGTATGGAGGGGTGTGGTTATCTGCCGTATGGTTAAAGTTACATGAAAGTTAGCGGGGGGGGGGCATTTAAATGGGCTTTGAAGTTAGCGGGGGGGGGGGCATTTAAATGGGCTTTTGAGGGCGCGGTAAGTAAGATACGCACGTACAGAAGTAACACACCCATGTAAGTACACACCGAGAGTTAAGGGTGCCCTATGGAGGCGGAAGTCATAGAAAACCCGTCCGTGCTAGGGGAGTGTCATGGGTGCTGCCTTGTTACATGTGTGCGTAAAAACGTGAACTAAGTAAACACGCATCTGTGAATCCGGTCCGATAACTCTTTCTTTCCCCAAAGATCAGCTTACAATTCTTACAGCTACAACTTAACTTTTATTCAATGAAAGTTCCCGAAGTGTTAGAGGTCCTGATTTAATAATTGTTCTTTTATCTATAAGTTTCTTCCTCTTTCAAGAGTGCCAGTTCCTCAAAACAAAGCACATACTTGTGCATAGTGCCGCACCATTCATTGTAAAAACCATGTACTTGTATTGAACAAATTAAACAGGACAAAGACAGGAGGAAGTGAGGCTCCGTGCCAGCATCCAGGCGGACCTTGCCCCTTAATTTGATGTTCAGTCCCGGGTAAGGCAGCAAGTTACACCAACTGTGTTCAGAGCTCACCCCTTTTACAGCACCTGCAGACATGTTTTGAACTAGAAGCACATAGTGCTGCACCATATATTGTAAGAAACTTATACTTTTATCTAGAGATGAGTGGTTCAGATTGTTGTTAATCTGACAGATCCGAGTTGAACCGGTTCCTCCCATCAAATGCCTCGGTTCTTCCCACCAAATTTGGATCTGTAATCAAGGCAAAACACCATTTTCACAAAAAATGTGTATCTTCCGAGCCTTGCACTTCCTGCTTCCTGTCTCTGACAGAAAGTATCACATGACTGTGATCAGCCAATCATGGAGGGCTGAACATAGAGGCAGGCTTGTGGAGGTTTTCTTTGTTAAACAACTACAACTTTATTAAGCTAAGTGGAAAAACTGTAACAGAATGTTGGGATGGGTGATATCATAGGTGCAACGATAGTGGGTGCTAAGGGTGCAGTTGTTATGGGGCAACCATCCACCCTGCACTCACCTTTAAGCCAATACAACCTATTACCAGCTCCCCTGCAGCCCTGCTGAAGAAACAGTCCTCACATGCCATTGTTGGAACTACACACAAGGTAAGAAAGATCACAGCTAGACTGTCAGGTACCCAACCATGGGTGGTTGCTGGTAGCCCAGCAACACCCCGAAAATGATTATTTAATAAATAAAAAAGAAAGAAAAAACCTATTAATCCGAAAAGGGGGCATGGCTTCATGGGTGCTAGGAAAATGGGCATGACTTCATTGGTTTGTTGGCTAGACAGACATAGAAAAGGAATCCGACCACAGGGCATTTACTATACATAATGAGCAAGTTTCCCCAAATGTTTTACATGAATTAACAGTGTGAGGGGTCCATGTATCTATTAGTGTCTTTAAAGACTGCACGTATTTCATCTACATGCCTAAGGTCTACATAGATTGCATAGTCACACTGACTGCGCATGCTCAGTTTAAAATATCGTCCAATTACACACTAAGAAGCCTCTGTTTCTTAGATGTGAATCAGGGCCCATGTGACCAGTTCTCCTTTCCAGGGGAAGAGTCAGCGTTTCCTGTCTCTGCAGTGCTGCTGCTTCTGAACTAAACTCATTTCGGGTACAAGTGCGTGTATGTGTGTATTACATTAGGTGCACCGTGTGTCTGTGTTTATTACAGGGGGTGCAGTGTGTGTGCGGGGGCGGATTGGCAATAGGAAGTTTCCCAGTAGGCCGGTACCCTGATGAGGCCGCACTGAGGCAACCTCATCAGCACAGCATGTTTTTTTTTTTTAATGTTATCAGATCAGTGCTGCAGCGTCCCGGTCATTGGCTCAGTGCAGGTCCTGTACTGCAGAGGCCTCTCTCAGTAAAACACTTCCCCTGAGAGGCCTCCGCAGTACAGGATCTGAATTGGGCTACTGAAGAAAACACAGCAGCTGCTGAACGTTCGGCACCTGAAGGCTGCAGCCATGAGACAGGATAGGAGAGCTCGTCTTACAGTTGCCAGGGGGCGGTCCCAGCCATTTCTACAGAGCAACAGGCAGCCAATTGCAAGGCTGCCTGTTG
>WWET01001018.1:260622-280221 GCA_011038615.1 Limnodynastes dumerilii
GCTCTGGCAGTGCTCCTCCTGTTCCTCCTTGCACAATGGCGGAGGTAGTGGTCCTGATGCTGGGTTGTTGGCCTCCTCCATGTTTCCTGATGTACTGGCCTGTCTCCTGGTAGCGCCTCCATGCTCTGGACA
Source organism: Limnodynastes dumerilii (assembly GCA_011038615.1). Lineage (NCBI taxonomy): Eukaryota > Metazoa > Chordata > Amphibia > Anura > Limnodynastidae > Limnodynastes > Limnodynastes dumerilii. The sequence continues at coordinate 260,755 of WWET01001018.1, forward strand.
CTACGCTGACAGACACAGCAAACCTTCTTGCAACAGCTCGTATTGATGTGCCATCCTGGATGAGCTGCACTACCTGAGCCACTTGTGTGGGTTGTAGACTCCGTCTCATGCTACCACTAGAGTGAAAGCACCGCCAGCATTCAAAAGTGACCAAAACATCAGCCAGAAAGCATAGGAACTGAGAAGTGGTCTGTGGTCACCACCTGCAGAACCACTTTAATTTTGAGGGTGACTCCAAATCCAGACCTCTATGGGTTAATAAATTTGATTTCCATTGATAATTTTTGGGTGATTTTGTTGTCAGCACATTCAACTATGTAAAGAACAAAGTATTTAATAAGAATATTTCATTCATTCAGATCTAGGATGTGTTATTTTAGTGTTCCCTTTATTTTTTTTGAGCAGTGTACTTTATTGAATGGAATTCCTCAACAGAATTCCTCAACAGACTATTTTGAACACTTTAAAGTAAAATATACAGGGTTTTTTTTTTATAATCAAGCCATATTGCAGTATTAATGCTATTGCTAAAAAGTATTTCTCTATACACTGACAGTTATAAGGACACTGGACCAGATCCAGATTTAATAAAGATTACGCAAGGTGCGTTAGTGAGCTAAATGGACGCATGTGCCCTCAAGATGTTACTTTTGTGCTATGGATGTAACACTATCATTACTACCATCGTTCAGAACTTAGTTTCGTACGATGGTATTTATATTGGAAGGGGCTGTGCTTAACCTCCACCCACCAAGGTGGGCGGGGAGAAGCATGTAAATTGTACAGTGGGGGAGGTTTCCTCACTTACGAGCGAATCAGAAGTCGTATGGACCGCTGATCCGCAAGTGTGACTTAAGGCTGCCTTATAGCAGCGTAAGTCACAATTGTTATGTACGAGAGAGGGGAGTGACAGGGAGAGTTCACTCCCCTCTCTCGTTCAGACGGACAGACTTCTGAATGCACGGAAAGCAGGTGGGAGTCTGGATCTGGTCCATTATTTAGAAGATGTTAAGATACTATCTAGTTGTACAGCAATTTATTTAATTATCCTTGTGCATTTAATTATGCTTGTGGAATCTCTTTTAATTCTGTTTTTATTACTGGAGTAATTTAAGATATTTAAGTACTTGATTTATACATTACAGCAGATTAAGAAGCTTTTCAGTTCATTTGACTTGTTCTGTTGTGAGAATACTAATAAAACTGGGTCCCATTTTGTTTCAGTAACACCAGAGGCAACAGTACACAGACTCAGGCCCTATAGCAAGGATACAGGGCCGAGACTGGATGGAGGAGAGATGGACTTGCACCTAGTTACAGTTACATTAATAATAAAATATATGATCTCCCATTTCGAATGCAGATCACTTACAAAACCCACAATTAATAAACATAACCTATCTAATACATGCATTTTACCCTTGTGATTGGAGGTGAATGTTGCACAAATTGGTTACATATTATGGTATTGAATCATATGTATGTTAATAATCCAGTAAGAGTACTGCAAACACAATAGGCTTCATCCAGAGTGAACCCAAAAAAAAGAATGACTTCTGTATTTGGACAAACACAGCAAAAATGAGAGACCTTTTAAAAGACATCAAAAGTGGTTCTGGATCCATAAATGGTCTACATTAGTCCACCACTTCCCTCCCCTGTAACACTCCTTTGATCACAGTAGTGTGCTTGCATTTCTTTTCTGGGCATGCACAGTAAGAAAAAAAAGTTGTATATTTTATTTTGGATCAGGCCCTATATTGTCCTGTGTGAAGTCTCATGTTAGGGTAAATATTGACATGTATTGCTACTGGTTATAGCAAGTTCTCCATCTTTACCATCTGGAGCATCTACATCTAAGGTGCCAAAGATTTCAATAAGGTGAGATGGGACTGCTGGAGAGTGTAACTTAAAACTAAGAATAGGTATATGGGGTAAGTAGACTTCTGCTGGATATTTCTACATCTACTTTTACAATAAATTCACTCACTCAATAAAAGACAGGTCCGGCGCTCCAAACAAACATTATATATGTGTCAGGCCATACATAAAAATGAGGCTTAGTTCACAATATAGCTTTATTGGGTTAAGCTCACCTGCCCAGCGTCAAGGTACCTCCTGTAGGTGAGTCCCTATCCGTTTGCTATATGTGTACTCAGGAGCAGGGGCATTTTAAGAAGTGAGGGGGCCCTTGTGTATAATTTGTACATGGGCTTCCGCCCCACCCCCCTAAGGCCTCCCCCCCCATCCCCCATGGCAACCCTATTTATATCTATGTACATAGATTTTGGTGCAGTGTCTATGCCCCCATTATAGATATGCCAATGCTCAGGAGGTCAAGCAGTATGATAACACACCTTTGAGTAAGTAATATAGTTAATTTCTTATTTGGGTATATTAATAGAGCTAGCAAATCAGTGGATCCCTTTTAAACACATGCAATGATATAAACTATTTAGAACAATCAAGTGAACAAACTAAAAACACAATTTCAAATAAAAAAATCCCACACATCAAATATCTTTCATGTGCATGTTTCCTAAACAATGAACTTAAAAGACTTGTGAGCTGATCCAAAATACAGATCACACAAAAGTTACTCAAAAAAAGTGTTAATTACATCATTATGGAAGGTGTTGACCCAAATTAAGTAAGGGATCGAACCTATAACTCAGAAATATCTATGTTATGGAAGATATCACAAAAAGTACTGTAATATATTCTTAAAAACATCTGGTGATTAAGGGAATATAATATTTCTATATTTTGAGTAACAATAACAATGCAAAGAATTGTAAGTAAGCAATGTCTGTGTTTAAAATAAGGTTGAGGAGGAAGGGTAGGGACAGGCCACTAGTGCAAAGAAAGAACTATATAAAAGAAACCTATATGGACAGATGTTATTATATGTTATTTAGAGCAACAAAACAAAACACAAGCACCAAACTCCATACATATTTGGAGGATGCTTATGTCTCACAATGAATATTTTGCACACCACTCTATCAAGTCCATTTCTGGCACTTATAGCCAGAGGACCGTTTTCACAGATACGTGTGTAAAAAGTACGCAAATATACGCACCTACGTTGCAAGGTAACACCCATGACACTCCCCTCGGCCAGACAGGTTTTTGGTGACTTCCACCTCCATATGGCACCCTTACGCACGTATGTTACTTACGTACGTGCGTATTTATCTAACCGCGACCATTTAAATGCTGCCCCCCCCACCCACTTTGACGTATCTTTTATCGTCTGGATAAAAGTGCAATTTACAAGTCCGTGCCAAAAGTACTTAAGTAAATTGCGTAATTGTGTACTTACGTACTTGCGAAAATACAACATAATGTGCGTGGAAAAAGTTACCACACATTAATCCGAACCTAAAAATACGCACGTAACCACACACAAAAACGGATCTGTGAATACAGTCCATACTCCTCCCAGAACAACTAGCTTGGAAAGGAGGTAGAGGGGTGCTGAATTCTCTGGACTACCAATTTTGCCAATAGAGTAAGTACTGTAAAAAAAAATATACAATTTGCAAATAAACTTTAAGTTGAATAAACTGCTTTACAAGACCTTTATTTAACATGGTATCATAAAATTAAGGCCATTTTTCTCTTTTTCCTAATAATATTTTGTATTTCATATAATAAAAAAATCCACACAAATTACTTTGTATCCTCCAACATAATTTAAATTGAATTTTCCTAAATTACCAATGTTATAGTTTATGTCTATATAATGAGATTATTTTTACAGGGTTTTGAGATTTTGTAACGATTGATTTGAACTACATGGAAAAGACAAAATCTATATATATTTTTAATTTGCTGGAACACAAGTGTGTTCATTACTGACTGTTACATTCAAAAAGATCTACAGGTGGTGTATACCTTGTTCTTTAGGGAGACTTAGAAACCATGCACTGTTAGGAGTCTAACAGAGCTGAGTTTGGGAAGCACTTCTTTAGTTTATAAAGTGGTAAACAAAGGTTTTTAGTAGCAACTGAAATAATATTGTAGGATGTTATATTTACGTTCTGAGTGTTGATTGAGATAATTTGACTTAAAAATGTACTTTTTAATTTCAATAACCATTACATTATAATAATAAAAATAAGTACATAAGCAAACACATAGCTGTTAATATTCAGACAATTTGTATTTGCTATTAAGTTAATAATTATAATTTTCATAAGTAGTCCATTTCCTATTATTATTTTATGTGAATAGCCTGGTTAGCTTACAGTAAAACCCTCTTTTTTATTTTATTGTTCAGTTACCTACATTGGCAGCAAAAAGCATATATTTTTCCCCCAAAAAATGTTCTATATAATAAAATCCTTGCGTATAATTCTTACCTGTGTGATAAAACTTCCCTGAAAATCCAAGATTGAAGGTGAAATTTGCAACCTGAGTGCGCAATAATTTTTGTGTGTCTAGCAATGCCTGGAAAAAAATAAGTAGAAAAAATAAATCAATAAAATACATAAATATAGTTTCTGGTGTAGTATTTTTTTTGTTTATTTATAGAAAGACACCTATTATATAATGTGTTTTTGTTGTGATGATTTTCCACAGTGAAAACAAGATGGTAAAATAAAAATCCAACCCTTATTAATTAAAATAAAACTCCCACAGAATTACTTTAAGGATTTTCATTAGTTGTTTGAGAATACTGAAATGACAACTCATGCCATTTAGTTAGTTCCCAGCTAACATTAAAAGTGAATTAAATTCCCTTAATAAAGATTTAGGACCGTGTCCAGACTTGCGCAGGCAGAGTGAGTAAATGGGGTATTTTGATTGGTGGGCGTATGCGCCCTCCAGATGTTATGTGCATTTTACACACGTAATTTCTGAGTTACGTACAAAAGAAAAGCTGCACTAAGGGCCTGTGCTTTCCCTCCACGTGCAAAGGTGGGCAGAGGTGATGGATGTAAACTATACAGTGTGGGATAGGTATCCCACATACATACAGATCAGCGGTTGTACAGACGGTTGATCCGCATGCCTCAGTTAAGGCAAGCTTATGGCAGTGTAACTGCCATAAAGCCTGCACGAGAGAGGGTAGTGACAGGGGGGAGTTCACTCCCTTATCTCGTGCGTACTGCCAGACCCCACACGTACGAAAAACTTACATCCTTATTTATTACTTATTACTAGATAACTATTAGTGCATTTTTATTATTCTCTTAGAAATAAGTTTCTTTTATACTAAAACTATTTTGTAAGACAAGAGATTATATTTTCTTTTATGTGAAGTTGATTTTACTTTTTTTTTTTTATTATCGGATGAAAGAAAATATGAAAATGATTACATCTACAGAATATTATAGGCATGCTCAATACAAACTGTACTTTTACACATATATACTGCTTAAAATCGGAAGAAAATGGACACTGAAATATCTTATATGTAAAGTCATAAGTGTTTATTGGGTTTTGTTGTTTTCCAATCTGTTCAGTGTTATACAATTTCAAAAGTTCCCCAGACTCTCTGCATTTTTCTTTAACTTGTCACTCACTGCTACTGTGTGTGAGGTTTTATTTTTCACACTTTGTTAAAGGAATTCTGCCAAAATATTTAAAGTGCTGTCAATTGTCAAATCTTATCAAATCTCCAGCTCCAGCTGAAGAAGAACATAAGTTCACATACATTATAGTTTTTTAATTTTATACTATAAATATGAAAATACACATTCTGTTCAGGTTGTGAATTATTTACGTAAAAATTGCCCTTTGGTTATTTTACTGATAAAACATAATTTCATAATTTCTGAAGATGCTAGATCTAATTTAGTGGTCAGGAAATGTTAACATAATCTTCAATTTTGGCAGACCTTTAAAAAATGTTTAATTCAATTTGTTTTAGCTTATATAGACAGATAATGAACTTGCATATTTTAAAATGAGCTTTTACTAATTGAAAATTGTTTTGTAATCGGTTCTACTCTCAACAACATAACTGAGTAGTGCACAGGGCACAGCATGGACCTTTATATCTTTGGGCTGGATCTAGACTTAAGAAAGAGCTTGAAATTAAGGACCTGATTCACACTTAAGAGTGCGTAAAAATACGAACGTAAAATTACGTACGTAATGTATGTGCGGAAAAATAGCGGAAAAATAAACATGATCTGCATGAGCACACCCACTATAAGGTGCGTAAATAACGCACGGACTATCTAATGAGGCGTAGCTTTACGTACGTAATCTCACAAACACCGTTCATTTTACGATGCGTGTAAAATGTTTATGAAGGTTTTTATATTTGTTATATCACTATCCCAATGGTCATGCATAAACTTCAAGTGTAGCGCCATTATGACAACATAGCCACAGATTACACCACTTATAAATAGCATTAACCCGATGTTCACAGCTATGAAAGTAACATCGTATTGGTTTCTTTACACCATTCTTCTAAACCGTATATATTCATATACAAGTACACATTGGCAGACCCACACATTTGGAGCTCGGTTTACATTCCTCTCATATCCCTGACATGAACTTTATGTTATGCGCGTCCGCCTAATCTGGCGCATTATCAAATTGTCATCCAGCACTCGATAAAGGCTCCTATCAACGTCTGTAAGAGTTGTGACAGCTATGTAACTGTCAACTAGATGCCGATATGTGATGCTTATAAAGGTGCAGTTACCATAAACACACCCACTAGCTTCATTAATAGCCCGCAATCTAAAAATTTGAATGGGGATGCCTTCCCCTTTCATTACGCATGCGTAAGTCCATGCGAACGTAAAGTTAATAATGCTCACAATAAGGGACGTAATTTTACGTACATAACTATGCGTAATGCGCATGCGCATATCCATTTTGCGTAACTTTACGTTCGTAACTTTCTGTTACTCTTAAGTGTAAATCAGGTCCTAAGAGAGGAAAGTTACTCCTGGGCTAAACCATATTGATTGCAGGGGAGTCATATTTCATCTGTTGCAAACAGTATTAGAGATGAGAGGTGATGTTTCCTAACCCAAGTCTAAATAACAGTGTAATAGTAAAGCTGGTCAGTATCTATATGCAGTAAGCAATTCAAATATATATTCCTGCATGCAAAGAATACAATTAACTTGACTCCCCCTGCAATCAACATGGTTTTGCTCAGGTGTAACATCTCTCTCTTAATTTCAAGCTCCTTCCCAAGTCTAGATCCAGCCCTTTGTGAGCTACATCCATAAATTGCAATTATCTTGTGTCTGGACAATAACTTACTGCATTGCTTACTTATTTCCTTTTCTGTAATCATTGCGTATTAGGGAACTACTACCTTTAAACTGATATCAAATAGTTTTTACCACTATTCTTCTATGACATTACTCTACGCACGGACATTGCCTCTCCCCGCCCTCCCTAGCTAATCTAAATCCCTCCCACTTCTACCTTAACATTCCCTGAGGCGGTATTAGGCCGCCTCTTTCCAACTAAACAACTCCATGCCATCTTTAAAGATCACACAGAGGCAATCTACACACCTGACTGGTATATTGAGTGAGTAAATTACCTAATACGCATGAAGCAGAAGCAGCAGCTTCCCAAGTCTTTATTTTTTTTACCGCACAAAAAATATTTATAAGAAAAAAAAAATCTCACAACTCAATCAGAGACAAAGTTCTGTTTCTCCTCTGCGCACACCTGTGGTAGAACTCTATTCCTCATATAATTATACTTCCCTTTAGCCTGTAAACATTCAAGTGTTCTTGACAACCTAATTCTTCAGGCAGCATTATGCTTATTTCATATTTATCAATCAGAAATATTGAGTTTCTAGGCATTGTGCAGATATTAATAAGACAGAAATGCCATGTGCCTCAATATATGAGATACCTATAATAGAAGCTTTAGAAAAAAAAGGAAAAGCAAGAGAGATCAAAATCAATAAATAATAAAATCCATTAATAAACTTGATAAATGGACTAATAATTGAATAAGTCATAATAGTCTTTGTGGGATTTTGCATTTGTGCCTACTTTATTGTCTTTATTGCATTCTGTATTGCCTTTTTCTTACTTATTAATTAGTTGTAATGTCAGTTCCCCCCTCCACTGTTTACGTGTAAATATGCCCGGTGAAGTAAAAAGATAGCATGATAAAAGCATGACATGTTTATTTTTATTGCCATGAGATATAACAACAGATCTGCTGTGCACATGTATTCTTATCGAAGGCACAGAAATGATCTTATCTGGCGCATTCGCAGGAAAGAAAACACAAAAGAGACAAACAAGCAAATCTGCCAGGACAACAAGTTTCTGAATGTTGAGTTTGCTTTACTCTTGGGGATTTGTGACAGACCATTAATATGCTGCATTAAGTGGTTTGGAAGTCAGGGAGGAATAAATAAGTATAATAGATCATAACTGACATGCTAGAAAATATAAAACCTCTTTCTCGTTCAACAAACTTTTCATAGTTTATTTTTAGATCATTTCTTTTATTATTTCTTTTTTTCAAATATATTTATCTTAAACTTTCTTAAAACATTAAGTTGAACTTTTTTTTATTAATATTAAAAAGTAACCTACTCTGTGATATTCTCTTAGTAGCCTGTATTGTGGAAATTTGTTGCCATTTTTGAAGGTAAATCCTTTTTGTTATTTTAAAAATAATGCTCAGCCTTACCCCAACTTACTTTCTTCTAATTTGTTATTACAATTATAGTGCCCTATTTAGAGATGCGTTATTTATAATATACGCACGCACATAGCAAGCCACCACCCACCAACACTCATGTTACTCCCCTCTCACGGCCATACTATGGTAGACTTATGCCTCCATAGAGCACCTCTAACTTTACGTGTGTACTTAATATATGTATGTGCGATTCTAGATTCTAGTCTCATTGTAGATATGTATTTCTGAGTTAAGCTTTTTAATTAATTCTTATAGACGTGTTGGGACCCAATGATTTTCATCCAAGCCTTCTCATACAATTCACTGGCTCTGGGACCAACAATAATGTGAAACCACATGACAAGCCCCTTAAGTTGTTGACTAATCTTGGCCTCCTGTTGCATTTGGTGTGAACCCACTGTAGTGGGAATTACAATTATTACAGAATAGGACAAAAAATTTAACATGACCATTTCCCTCAGATGAAAAATGCTCTTCTCAAGACTTGTCAAATTAATTTACCAGTTACAATTAGTCTTAAATGTGAAGTTCGGAAACAGGGCATATTGTATTTGATGGAAGGGCTCATGTAAATGCAGTAACAAATCAATTTAGGGAGGAACTTCTGTGATTTCTGCTGCTGCCAGGACTAGTAACTGCTGCTCGTATCTTTGGGGAAGCTACCTCTTTGTACTATAGTGTTTGGCAAAGGTGACAGCTTACTATGTATTGAATCTATGTAGAGTCTTAGGGTCTGATTCAGACTTAAGAAGGAGCTTGAAAATAAGAGAGGAAAGTTACTTCTGGGCTAAACCATGTTGATTGCAGGGGAGTCATATTTCATCTATTGCACACAGTATTAGAGTTGAGAGGTTGAGAGGTGATGTTTCCCAGCCCAAGTCTAAATAACAGTGTAATAGTAAAGCTGGTCAGTATGTTTGTGCAGTAAGCAATTCAAAGATATATCTCTGCAGTCTAAGTATACAATTAACTTGACTCCCCCTGAAATCAACATGGTTTTGCCCATATGTAGCTTTCCTCTCTTATTTTCAAGTTCCTTCTTAAATCTGAATCAGGCCCTTAGACTCTACTGTTTTATTATTAGAACCTCAACACACAATCCCTCACGGTCTACCAATACAGGATATTCTGGATTTGCTGTTCTAGGTCTATTATAAGTGTGTCTAGAATGTATTTAAAATTAAATGACCTTTGTATTTAAAATAAAGCTAATGTGTTAACTTCCATGTGTGTCAATTAAATAAAAGGACAAGCTATTGGACACAGGACATTATATTCTTACATGGTAGGTTATATGTTAAACAAATAATTATTTATCTGTATGTCTATAAGGTATGATAAGCATACAAAGAGAATACATATTCATTTTATTAGAAATCACATACAGGTGTACAAACTGTGAAAAACTAATATTTTAATAGATGCAATGTGTAAATCATTCATTTGCTTAATCTGCAGAATCAACATTTAAATACAATTAAAAGCTAATTACTTGTGATAGTTCAGGAAAAGTTATGTTTAATATTTCATTTATGTATCTTTGATCTGTCCCTTAAGCATTTTATCACATCATGCTGAAGATGTCATTTTATTTTTTATATCAATGTTGCATATTAATCTGTGTACTTACTTGTTCGTGGGTCAAGATAGCTTGTCTGTATTTTTCTTAATTGGTGAATCTATTTCATCATATTGATTTTTTGTAACAATGTTGTGGCTAATTACAACAAAACCTTTCATTTGCATTCTAAACTTTCCAGGGCTATTTCACTGCTAGCATTTCATGTCTAATAGAAAGTAATTTACTTTTCTTTATTAAGTGCATTAAAACTTCATGCCTTGGCTATCACTGACAATACGTATTCGATTCCTCTCAAATTGAATGTGCCAAGACATTTTGCTGTGCCATATTAGTTTTATTTATGTGCCATGCTCCGAATTGTTAGCCGCTAATGAGACTTCAGCACTTACAGCTCTAGGGCCAAACACTAACCTCATTTTAATGAGTTCATTATTTGCTGTCTTCAGAACGAAGGACAACAAATTTTCCATTTAATTAAAGGTCAGACAAACTCTGGGTTAGGAGAGTGAGCAGGTTACCAACATTTTGCTTAAACAGTTATGTCTCTTCTGTCAAAATGCGGCTGTTTTTAGCATTAAACCAAAGTATTTAAAATAGTTGATAACAGGACACTATTTGTTATTTCTTCACCTCAGAAATCAATATTGGGGCATTGATAAAGTTCTATTCATGGCTCTATGAGGTACACTTTATGCTAGACCTTTTTAAATCTGTTAAAGCTATATTTCCTATCATTTATTCTTGTATGCTTTTCCCTGTTCTTAGGATGCAATCTCTCAAACCCATCACTCATTCTCCTATACCTTCTGATCATTCTTATATTCTACAATCAACAATCCCAAGTTTAGATATTTCTGCTCTCTACCTCTACACTGTAGGCTCACTCTTATGCTGGGTTCTCAAACCTTTATTTCATGCATGAAGCTCCTATATATCATCCTGTCTATAACTATATATCATACTAACTGTCTGTAATGCCTACAACAAAATTCCAGGGATTATTATTTACAGTATAATATACTCAAAATAAAAAATGTTGGAATACAAAATTCATGCTGAGGTCTTCCTAATATAACAGGTATATCGAGATCTAAAGTATTTACTTCTAACATCTTATTTTCATTATTAACATATAATAGTATTTAAACTAAAAACAAGTCAACTGCACAACCACACAGTATTTCAGCATATAATTATATTTAAATATAAAATCTAAAAATGTAAATGTAAAATATAGATGCATAGTGATAAAAAAAAACATGCTACATAAACCTTTGTGTGCTTTTGCAAATCACATATAACGCTCTTTTTGCTGCTCAAGTTCTTTTTAGAGAACAATTTACTGAAGTTATCAGTAATGATTTGCAAACAAGATTATTTTAGTGTGAATGTGAAAGATGTATTAGTACCATGGAAAACATTTAGTACAGCAATTAGGATTGTTTCCCTCAGCTTTACTAAGCAATAATTGACAATGTGTTGCTCCAGATTTATGTGGCATTTGTGCTTTGTATTATGTGTAGCCATTTATTAGCCATTTGGAAAATGACTTTAAAATATGAATGTTTATTATACCAGCCTGGCCAAATTTCTTCATACAAGGTGAAAACTAGGACAATGGTAATATGCTTGCTTCTGCAATTTGCTCACATTACCATTTTCTCAATTTCTATACAACTCATCTCATACTAGTCAGGAAGGCAGATGTTGGCAAGGTAGATTCATTTTAATTGTTCAAATTGTCTTTGCTATGCAATTCTGGGATTCAGTGTTTAGTAATGTTTTACTCTCCAAAGCTGTATCGCTGTAACTGAAGCTGAATTTGTGACTTTCCATCTCAATAGGTATTATAATATAAATGAAATATAAAGTCTATTTGAGTAACATTATTTTATGACTTCCCTTGTAAATATTTTACAGCAGTAGCCGTATGTTTCGGCCATCATTTCAACAATAACATGTCAATGTCTTCTTATTTATTTAAATACAATATATATTAAAGTAATTAGATTTAGCTTTTATAATAGTTTTTAAAATGAATATATGATCAAACATCAATAACAATTTTTAATTCCTTTAAAATGTGTTCTGATAAAATACCTGTAATATTCTTTGGAATGCACTTAAATAAATTATATTCCCAAAGAAGTGCCGTAGGTGTAGAATAAACTGTTGTTTAGCGAAGAGCCCGTTTTCTGGAAAGGTTCTTTGTATTCCCTTTAGACTACAATTGAACAGGAGATGGTGCCTGATATAGTCTAAGTATAAAGAGGGAAGATATGAAACATGGGTATGGTGAGTGGTGCACGGATGCCGCTGTAAATATAAATGCAAATTGTAATTTGAAAATAAAGTTGTCAATGTTGCGACTTATGTGCATGAAGAGGAGGGGAGTGCACGCCCCTGGCACTTCCCTCCTTCTTACCGAGTACTGGACACATAAGTGTCTAGAATTCTACCTTAACTTAACTACAAGAATCTTGCTATAGGAAACATCTCCACTTTTCCAAACCCGCAGCTTAGTAAATTGGCTCCAGGACAGAATAGAAACCCCAAAATGTGACAATGCACAACGGTTAGAAACATGCAACTCCACCCTCATGAGAAGAGTATTCTGACTGGGAAAGTTCCAGTAAATGAGCTCCAAGCAAAGTGCCTGGTCTCAGTATTGGGAACTGAATTGTCAGCACCCCACCCCTAGCCCAAAGGGATGTTCTGTCCCTAAAATGATTCTATTCATCTTTCAAAGAGACTAAAGGCTAAGAATAGGCAATAGCTATTATTATTTGACATTTTCCAATTAGTTGTTTTAATAATTATGGGCCAGATCCAGAACAACGCTTGTGAGCGAATTTACGTGTGGTGGAGACGTAAAATCGCCTTTTAGTAAGTACTGCGCATGCGCACCATAGAAAATATGCTCCGTAACATAGCGTAAATGTGAAAGTATGGGTCATTCACGTATGTATCACGTAAATACTTACGTGTGGGTGTACCAATTACTTACGTGGTACCAATTTTACGTGAGTCCAAAATACGTCTGAAATACGTTATGTAGGCGGGGGTTTGTATTTAAAGTGTACAGTATGGGCATGCTTAGCTGCGTAAATACGTGTTGCCCATACGTACGTGTGCGGATCGGATCGGTTACGTTGCCAAAAGTTAAGGTAGGGTTTGGAAAGTGTATCTTGGTCAAAATACGTACCTTCAAGGGCTGTGACAAGGGAAGTGTATAGAAGGTACGCACGCGTAAATACGCTACGCGAGGAAAGGTATTGCAAACATAGTTCTGGATCTACCCCTATATCTATAATTATTAGTTATATTAACAGGAAAGATGTAAGCAATAACCCTTTTTTAACCCTATTTGTTTTTCTTTTGATTTTTTTTTGCTAATTCTCTCTCTTTATATTGCTATAGAGCTGATGCCTAAAGTCTTATTACATCAGCTTCCACAACAAGGATTTTTAATTAAGCTTTGCAGAAAAAGACAAAAAACATTTCCAGCTCTCTTATCACCTAGTATAAGACTTTCTAACAATAGCATAGTTCTCATATAGGAGGCAGGAATGAAAAGGTCAAATCAGTTACTACCAATAAATGATTGAGTCAAATTCCTAACTATTCTGCACAAAAAGCAATTTGGATTTAGCTTTTTTTTTATTTCACAGCCAGTTAATATAAATCTATGTGGGAGGTAGATAAAATTGATTGAAGTACTTTACCAAATAGCAGTTTTAAAATATTTATTTGTTACATAATCATGTAAAACTAATTTTTGATTTGTCAAAATCTAAATAATCTAATCTAACAAATGCCATAGAAGTTTAACCCCCATTTCCCTCATACAGTTATAAGTTGGTTTATACAGCGGTTAGATTCCTGTGATTAGTATAACATAATAATACAGTAGTTGCGTACAGTTTGTTTTTGTTGCTAGATTTTTAATTATCAGTATTAAATACTTTTTGAAAATGTTTTATTTTCTTAAATTTACACAATGCAAATTGTATAGTAATGATTACAATTATTATTATTGTTTTAAAAATATTCTCTATTATTTATAAACAAAAGGTTAGTGTTATAGAGCCTGATCCAGACCTACACTCGGGTGTGTTTTTACGATGGTTGTAGTGTAAAAACGGACATTTGTACTTACTGCGCATGCTCCTGGCAGATGTTACACTCATGTTACGCTACGAAAGTCTGAGCATATGGGCCTTTAGCGTACCAGCTTCGTTACTACGCTCGAGGGGGCATGCCTGCTATTCGAAAGCCGTAAATACGCACCGAGAGTGGGGTGAGCCATTTAAATTGTACAGTATGGGTGTGCTAAGCGTCATAACTACGCAAGGAGCTTTACGATGGCTGCGGCTACGCGTGAAAAAGTTAGGGTGGGGTTTGCTCAGCGTAAGACGGCAAAAGTAAGTATGAACAGGGGGAGTGCATCGGAGGTACGCTGGTGTAAATATGCTACACACACGAGCGTTTCATGATTGTAGGTCTGGATCAGGCCCATAGGACCTGATGCTGACAGGACTGTTATTCCATACATGAGAGGGGAGTATACTCCCCTGTAACTCCCCTCTCACTTTTGTGTCCAGAACTTTTTAAAGATGAGTATACCTCATTGATATGCATTTTAAATTTAAATAAACGTTTAAAAATGGTGCAAGTCGCCACCACGAATGCTGTTGTTTAGAAGCAGAGACAGCTGAAACCTAATGTTCGGCTGTCTCTATTTTGAAAAGGCAGCCATTTTAGAATCTTTTTTCCGAATGAGTAAGTATGCCAATCAGCATACTTACCTTTTCATTTTTTTGCAAACGCCGCAGAAGACCCACCGGACCCTATACACCGACTGGACACCGGAGAGGTGAGTAACACTCTCTGGGGACTTTTAGGTTTAGCCTGTGGGGAAGAGAGGGTCACAGTAAGGGTAATGAAAGGGAATGGTTAGGATTAGAGTCATGGAAGTGGAGGGTTATGGTTAGATGAAGCTGTGGGTAAGGGAGTCTTAGGGTTAGGTGTTGGGTATAGGAGTCTAAGGATTAGGCTGCCGGGAAGGGTCTTAGGGTTAGGCTGCAGGGATGGGAATTTTAGGTTTAGGCTGTGGGGAGGAGAGTTTGGGGTCAGGCTGCGGGGGATGGAAGTTTTAGGGTCAGGCTGAGGGGAAGGGCGTGTTAGGGTCAGGCTATGGGGAAGGGTTTAGTTTAGGGTATCGGAAGTGGAGGGTTAGGGTAACAATTAGGGAAACAGTTTAGGCTTGTCATTTACCATTTGGAGCTCTGTCTTCACTGTTTCGGGGATTGGTTGCTTTACCTGCGAGGCAAAAGCAATCAAATTCTCTACCAGTTCAGAACTGGCTTGGAGAGAATGGCCCTTTTAAAAAAGGGTTGTTCGTGGCGACCCACCCCTGTTTAAATTCATCTTTTTGCCATACAAAGCAAAGTTTTTACATATTGGCTGTACCTTCATTCCCCTCATGCACTATTAAATTCAATTATTTGAAATATAAAACAATATACTTGATATTAGTCATAAAAAAATAGTAAAACATCTATAATATATCAGAAGCAAGTAATTGGACCACATTTTAATAAAGGATGGTTTGTCCAGGGGTTTGAAACCGCTGCAATTCACCGGCAGTTTTGGGTGCCAAACAATCGGTACTGTCTGGTGGTTTGTAAACCTTCAAACCACTGGCGGCTTAATTGTGTTAGTTAAAGAGTGCAGTTAAAACCAGTAAATGGTTATATTTATTGCCTCATTCCATCATCTGGTGTGACAACCATATGTATACATTTTTTACAGGTTCTATATTGCTTAAATTGTGTCTTATAACATATTTATCATTTGTTCTTTGCTAAAATAAGTACCTGATTTTGTAGGAAAGTCCAATCATTTTAATTACATTGCTCAAAAGCAATTGTATTATTATTAATTTTACAAATTGTAAATACCAGTTTAATTGACTAATCATTTTACATATTTTATGAGTAGACTTATCAAACTGATTATTTTTATTGGAGCATAATTGGTAAACTAGAGCTACATACTGCACAGAGAGCCATATGTTCTGTAAATCACACTAAATCTCCCTGGAGCACCATTGTATACACAATAAACTGGCAGATGAATTTGTGTATGAGAATGTGTTTGCCAATCAATCTGAAATGGTGACCGAGCTTTTCACCTCTCATGACACATTCAGTGCTATTCTTTTCTATTTTATAGAGTGTCTTGTGGTATTATTTGATACATTTTGATACAATAAATGCTTTATTTAAGGCATACTTGCAGAAAAATAACAATAATATAAAATAGATGCATTATATGGGATTTATATGATACAGTATATACACTACCCAATTCAGAGCCCGATTCAGAGTTGAACACAAAACGGCACACATCTAGTGTGTCATACATCAAAACACAAAGCTCAGTCGTGGAGCATAAGTATGCCGGAATTGTTGTTGTTGGAAATGGTGGTGTGTTAAAATTTTGAATCCCCTTAAATACAACAGTACAAATGTATAGATACTTATATATTAATCATGTTCTGCAGATATTTTTATTCAAAAAGGACATGCACAGTTTATTTAACCAAGCACTTCAGCGTCAGGGACTGATAGTTTTGTGACTGAAGTGCTTGGTTTGTTCAGGACCCCATGTGAGAACAGATTTTGGGGGAAAAAATATATATAAATAAAAAAATACATTTTGGGTCATTTGTCTACATCAACGAGCTTAAGGATAACAGTGGCTTTAGTGATGTGTTTTGTAACAGAGTGGCAGCTGTTATAATTGGTTCCTCTTGAAATGGCTTGTTTCGCAGAAAATTTGTTAGATATGGCTAGTCTTATTGGTTCCCTGTGATAAAGATGCCTCCCTCCCAGCAGCAGCAGTAGCAGAAGTAACCGTTTTGCTTATGGATTCCTCCATGGAGTCAGCTCATCCTAGATAAATAGATACAGGAATACTTCTGAACGCTAATGAGGAAAATGATGATGAAGTTGTTGCCAGTGGAAAATGCATGTATTGGAATCTTATGACATAGGATTTTACAGATTTGGATAAACAAATTATATGAACTCACTGCAAAAATGATTATGCTCTTATCACTGGCACATATTTTATTTTATTAATGCGTACACTACTGAATCAAACTTCTATTAACTTAGTTATAGTGTGATAGAAAGTAACACTATCAGTGACAAGGAAAAATAAGTGACATTTTTTTCAGGTAACAGTTGTAAGTCAGAGCTCTAGAATAAAAGGACAAGTACTAGTGTAGAGCAGAACTGCAGACTGCAAGGCACACAAAAATATAATGCTAATATACCTTGTACACTGTACCAGCTCCAAACTCAAAATATCTCTAATCATCTCTAATAGATATACATTAGACATATGGATACAAAGGGTCAGAGCATAGGTTAGTAGGGTAGCGCTTTGTCCAGTCTTGTCTTGTAGCACCCCGTGAGTACATCGATGAAACCCAGTGTTCTGCAGCACACGCTTTATAAAATGCTGTCCTAGACAAATGTGTCTTTGCACTATATAAACTATGCACCAATGCACACCCCTGAAGCAATGGGAGTGGCAGACCGGAACCCAACCCTGAAGTATGGAGTCCAACTCTCTCTCACAAAAACTTATGGTGCGTCCCCTGTGACCATGCAAATAAACAATACCCGTTGAGCCAAAACTATGTCTCACCCCCATCACTACTACTGCACTGTGCCCCATCTGTAAAGCAAAAATATGCTAAAATGAACCAGCCTAGCAAAGGGAGAGAGGAAAAGAAAGTTACAGGAACAAGAGGCATCATATTGGCTTGAGGGGGGGTCACAATTGTTCCAAACATGTTCCCAAATTATTCCTGTAATTGTTCCTTTATAAGTCCTAAATGAAATGTCATTAAATGTAAAAAGAGGTCTTTTATGGACTTCATTTGACAGACCATGAATTATTATTACAGACAGTGGAAGACAGGTACAATTAGAGTGCCTAATTTTTATTTTATTTTACACTTTTTCTCCCTTTTAGTATTTTGCTAGCAGTGGGTACCTCTAGTATTTTAATATGTTTTGAATTACGTTTCAATATTAACATAATTCCTTTTTAGGTTGTGAAGAGTAAATTCTTATATGTTGTCCATTGGATCCTGAATATCACGATCAATATATATATATATACAGTAGAACCTCGATTATCCGTGACTCGATTAACCAGCAATCGGATTATCCGTGCTGCTGAGCTCAGCAGACATGCCTGTAAAACAGGGGGCGTGTCCTGGATGTCGAGGAGAATGGAAGCACAGTGAAGGAGCTCCTCCGATTGCACAGCCATCAGTGGAAGCACAGTGAAGGAGCTCCTCCGTTTGCACAGCCATCTACCTGCAATTTGGCCATTACAACAACCCTGGACCCACTCCTAGCACTGCCCTGCACTTGTACTAGCATTCACTGTACTGTATTCAATACTGTTTCAATTATCCGTGCTTTTCGATTATCCAGCCGAAGGGTGCCAGTCATTAGCCCGGATAATCGAGGTTTCACTGTATATATATATATATATTGATGTTTGTATTATATTAAGGGGTTCTACAAATTGCAACCTTACTAGTAAGTAAAGGAGGTATTAGTGTTTATTTCACTGTTTCTTTTTTGTGTGTTTTATCTCCTAGACTGCTAAGGGAAGTCTGAGCTCCAGCCAGGCATTTACCCCCGCTCTGGCTTATGCTGCCCCCTTTTGGTTTACACCAGCTTTTCTCCAGCTGGTCACATTTACCAAAAACAAGGTTTTAAAAATGTTTTGCCATATGAACACCCAAACATACCTTTCGACTGTCCCAATTCCAATGGGCCAAGTTAGGCCGTTACATACGTCAATCCATTACGTACATCCATATGTACGCTTGGAAAAGTTAAGGTAGAGTTTGGTGACCGTAACATGAGTAAACTACGTACGAGTGAGGGGAGTGCCTAGGGCAATACATAGTACTTACGATAGCATAACTACACTACTCAAAAAAATAAAGGGAACACTAAAATAACACATCCTAGATCTGAATGAATGAAATATTCTTATTAAATACTTTGTTCTTTACATAGTTTAATGTGCTGACAACAAAATCACACAAAAATTATCAATGGAAATCAAATCAATTAACCCATGGAGGTCTGGATTTGGAGTCACCCTCAAAATTAAAGTGG